>JAHHUM010002907.1:534629-828337 GCA_036173005.1 Crenichthys baileyi
CCATCTTGTTGCTGTTGGTGTGTGTTTCACGAGGGGAGGGGGTCAGCCATGTGGCATTTGTTTGGTCATGTGACAGTGATGCAGCGCAGGATTGTGAGAGGGTAGGGAAATATATATCGGTAAATAATTCTGTCTGCTCAGAACACAATGGAATAATCTATATTTAAATACACTATGAACAACCTCTCTGCATTCAGTTTAGCTGATGAAAAATATCAGAAGTTTTTTACACGGCTGAAAAATGACTCGCGGTTTAATACTGCATTTCATTTCTACTCAGAATTTTCAATGAGACGAATAAATCACAATAACCCTTAAAGGCAGTTTTTCATGTGGGAAAGTCAGAGGTTCTGTACGAAGTCCAAACTCAAAATCCAATATGGCTGCCGCCTGCGTAAGACGGGGATAGCTACAGTTGTTTTGAACTGTTTTTGTCTCATTAAATCGATCGCCTCCTCCTCACTTTTCAAACTGTTGCTTAAAGGAGTTGTTTTAATAAATGAAAATTAGGCCGTTTCTTAAAATTTCTTTCTTTCTTAATATCAAAATCCAATATGGCTGCCAGGTGCAAAACGCATGCTTCATGCAGTTGTCAACTATTCATTCGTACTCCCCAACCAAGTCTTGCTATACTGTTTAACTTCCCTCGTAATAATTAGCAGTTAGCAAATGCAGCTGTTTCTCCAACTTACCTCGACACAGTTAAGTTGAATGTCATTCCCAGAGTTCTTCTTCCCAGAACTTCCCAGGCATATCAAATGCAACATATCTTTGCTCGTTCATTTCCCCTGAGTCCGAAAGCCGTCATTATTGTTTGTGGAAATTAGTGTAAGTGTGCTAACATTAGCATGTGCATTTCTTAACTTTTTTATGACATTAATGTGAATGATAATGAGAATTTCTTCAAATGATGGAAATGTGGTGTTACCTGTTAGCTTGTAGGGATTACTTCCTGTTTCTCCAAACTGAAATAGTTCGGCTGCCTTCTCCACACAGCAGCACCTTATAATAATCCAAACTGTGTCTCTAAGGAGATGAATTTAAAGGCAGGATGCTGAGTTTATCTGGCTTGAGGACAAAGTGTGTGAGTCACTGCGTTTTGCTGCTTGCTGGTGTCCTTAATGTGAAATTCCTCTCTGTTGTTTAAGGCATCAGTTGATGTGGAAACTCATGATTCCCCGGACCGATCCAACTAACCTCTGACCTGGGAACATGACTCTGAGCTGCATTTGATGTGGCTACAGAGTTTCTCCTGTTTTTCCTTTTCCTTATGCCATTCCTACTGTTAAGTTTCTTTTTTATCTAACCTTAACTCAACCAGGATAAAGTCCCAATGACATTAAAGCGGCAGCAAGTGAAACACAATTATTGTTACACAATTCAAAAGAAATAAACTATGAAGGCAGCTACATGTTATGGAATCGGCCTCAAGAAACCTTAGTTTGAATTCAAAAACACTAAATTCAGTTAGTTTCTGTAACAAGTTCCAGGCGAAGGGAGCAGAATGAACAAAAGCCTTTTTACCTAATTCAGTCCGAGCAAAATGGACAGAAAGAAGCAGCAGATTATGTGAGAGAAGTTTGGTTTTTCTGATGTATCAAATAATGATGTCATGCAATAAAATGCAGATTAATTACTTAAAAATCACACACTGTGATTTTTTGGATTTTTGTTTTAGATTCTATCACTCAAAGTTGAAGAGTACCTATGATAAAAATTCAAGACTTCTACATGCTTTGCAAAACTAAGCAAAATGAAGTGGGAAAACTTACTAAATCGGCAGTGTATCAAATACTTGTTCTCCCCACTGTATATAAAGGTTAACCAATGGCAGTTCGACCCATTTAACCCCTGAGTATATGTCACTGTGGTGTGTTTACACCTTACAGTTTGTAAGGAACCTCAGAGAAGAGAGGTAGACAGAGTTCATCATCCGAAGACCTTATGAAGAAGCAGTCATAGAAAGATCTCCATGTTCCAACACAGTCTTTCTCCCATTAACTGCAATATTTGTGCCTTTCTTTTACCTTGTTGCATTTGATACGTTGTGTTGGGGTTTTCTGTTTTCCTTTCTTATTTTTCTACTTTTTATTTTCCTGTTTTCCATAGTGGTCCCTTTTATCCAAGATTTTTCCTCCTTATTTCGTATTTTTTCCTTGGTTTTTCTTCGGTTGTGTGTTTTTTAAGCATTCTGATCTTCTTTATGATCCCAAATATTGTGGGAAATGTTTCTCATTTCTTCTTTTTTTGTGTGTAAAGGTCCTGTTGTTCATCTTCCTTTTCTTTTTTGTTTTTTTTTTCTATTTCCAACCTCTATCTGTCCTTCTGTCATCTTTTTTCTTTTATGAAATATTTTCCTGTATATTTTTCCTCCTGTTTTTGCTTTAAAATCATATTGTATTTAGTAAGTTTTCTTCCTGACGTAAAACCATGAATTTAGCAGAATAATTCCTGTTCCCAGTGACAGTTTTCTCTGACCTTTTAACCCTGCTTTTCCAAGTGACGTTAATGTCCGGCAGGATCAACATGTTCGGACTCTCTGAGCTGCTTCACATGCCGGATTATTTTAGCCTCGTCACATCAACATGTGTTGCTGCTGTTGTTCTTCGCCATTTGCTCCTGCACTTTGACTTTGCACATGTTGATCTTGTCTAATCACATCATAAAAAGTAAGTTCAGTGCTAGAAGTGAAACACAGGCATGGGCTCCCTGTTCTATTGTTTGTTGTCAACTGTTAACCTTTTAAACAGTTTTGGAAAAAGTAATTTCTCCACGTCGTTCAGCAGCTTTTAGTAATTCCACCTTCAGGAGAAATAGCTCCCAGTAGCTATTTTTGATCCACTTTTCTTTCCACCAATAAGAGAAATTAGTTTCTGCATAGCTCTTAGACAACCAACACAGCATTTCAGTCAGATTGAGATCTGGACTTTGACTGGGTCACAACAACACCTTGATTGTTTTCTTATTTAGCCATCTTATTTAGATCTGATGACCCTGTTTGGACCAAGCTTCAGCTGTCAGATGGATGGCCTCACACTTTGCTCAGTAGACTGAGACGGAGCTCTTGGTTTTCTGCCATGTCTCTGAGCTTTGCGCGGTCGGGTCTTGGGGGGAATTTGCCGGGACGTCCACTCTTCGTTGCCCTCTTCAAACTCTCCTTTGGATGATATTTTGCCCAGTCTCTTTTTTATTTTTGAATGAACTCTAACCTTAAGTAAGACGGTGAGGTCTGCAGTTGTTCTGGGTTCTTTTGTGACCTCCTGGATAAGTCGTTAATGAGCTCATGGAGTTTCGATTGGCCAGAAACTCCTGGGAAGGTTCACCACTGTATTTCGATAAATTTTAATAGATATCGGCGACTTTGTTCCCGATCTCTATTTTCTTTAGTTCGTTATGACATGATTTGTAGCTTTTTGTAAATATTCTACCCTACTTTGCCTTGGTATACGGGTTCTATTCAAGAGATTTGCCGACTCTACTGGTCTGGCCTTCCTCAGGCTTGGGTGTGGCTGGTAAAACTAGACAGAAAAACAAGGTTTATCAGTTATTCGGCGATTGATAAGGGAGGCTGACTCTGTGTCATATAGGGCCAGGTTGGTTTGGATCGCTTTTCTCCTTAATAAATGACATCATCATCTGAAAATAGCTTTGATGTATTTCTACTGGTTATCTTTCTGTTAAATCCAAATTAATTAGATGAAACATTTTAATCAAAAAAGGAACAGAAAGAGGAACATTTGTAATTGACCTTATGACCCTTCCCAGACTGGCAGGAAGCAGGTCATTGCTGAGATCTTTCCACCTCGGGGTTGTGTTACTACACTTGCATTCAGGAGTTGCAAACCATAAGTAACTCCTGCTTTTATAGAGACCAGTTAATTGATGCTTTTAACCTGCAACACCTGGCTCTTACTTTCAATCATTTTTATTCAGGGTGCACTTAGTGTTACGCACAGTTTTGTTTCCATTTTGGCTTCGTCTGTTTGATAATAAGCGTGGAATCTGTTGTATGATTTTGTACTGACAAAACTGCAGATTTAAAAGATGCCGCAGGTTTTGTAGGTTCCTCTTCTGGAAAAATGAAACCTGTACTTAGGTTTTCAGTTTGGAAAACCAGCACTGCAGTAAAATCCCATCCAAAAACCAGGCAAACATTGAACCTACTGTTTATTTTCCAGGGTTTATTGAAGATGCTGTTATATGATGAGATCAGAATGGACAGAAACTGCTGACTAACCTTGCATAGGTTACAGACTCTGCCTCAGCGGCCAATGAAAAGCTCTGCAGACGAAAGCAGCAGCCAATCAGAGAGAAACAGTAAAAACAAACAAAAACAACTAACAAGTTCAGAGAAAACCTCCACAGACCAGCAGAAAGGAAACAAATACGTGTGCGTCCATCTCTGAGACTTTGGCTTCCGACCGACAGGAAACAGAAAATCGAACCAGCTGGAGACAGTTGTTATTCTGGCTGTAAATCCTCTCTTCAGACTGTGAATCATACAGTTTAGTCTGCAGTCATCCATGCATGTTGGGATATTTACTGTCAGAAACTCTGCAAACGTCCCACCATCATCATCTGAAAATAAACCTTATTCATCAACAGCTCAGCATTGTTAAGCTGTAAAAAACAGAATAAAATAAATAAATGTTTAAAACATTTGAAATAGACATATAAAATAATAAAATACATTTTCACAGAATTGAAAAAACATTGGACTTTTTCCATCTGACTGAAGATTTGAACTGAAATGACAAAAATGTGTCATTTTGAAAGGATTCAGTCCTCAAGCTGCAGAAAAAACTGAACCCCTAAACTGCTTAAACATTCAAACACAAAATATCCGATTGATTTCTGCTTTTTTGACCTGAAATTTGCTGAATGTTGCATGTTCTTAATCTTCATTTCTTTTGCTTTGAACTATGCTTTTTTTTTTTTTTACTTGAAAGGTTTCCAGCAGATTAATGACATAAAGCAGTGTAAAGTAGCAGCAAATCCTGATTAGCTGCATTTAATGACTGATTTATTGAACATTGCAAGACAAATGTGAGGATGAGACACACTTCGGAGCTGAATTAAGTTTATTGCTGAGACCAAACCTCTTTTCAGGCTGTTCTGATGCCTCAAAGCAGCAGCAAATCAAATTATCTTGATCGATAAATTCTAAAAATCACCAGGTTGGGAAACGTCCGCAGCTGCTTAATGTTTCTGTTAGAAAACAAATTTAATCAACTGGAAATCAGTTGGATTCTGGCAGTAGGAAGCTTCTGATTTAATCGCATTTACTAGAGGTAAAAACTGGATTTTTCATTGAAAAGTGGAGCAGTTCTGTCCTGTTTACTGTAGATCAGACAGTAAAAATGTTAAAATGATGATATATAACTCAAACTACAAAACATCATTTGGTCCCTTCAGTTGCGTCTGCTACAGAAAACTCTCCAACTTTGGCCTCCGAATATGAAGCTAAACCAATTAAAAGACCATCGACTTCCCTGACGGTGCTTTTAATCAATAATCTAGAATAAACTTAATATTGATATGATTAAATTTAAAGGTAAAATGTTTTCTTTTTTCTCTCTCAATCTTTCCGTATGTTTAACACGTAGCACCTTTGTAGCTTTTATGTAGTTTTTCCAGACTAATTAAAGGGATTTTAATGCGCCGGTTAGGAAACCCGTCAGTGACACACAGCTGCAGCAGAGCTTGATCCCCTTGTCCAGGTTGGTTTTTACAGTGCTTGTTATCCTGCCATCTAGTGGTGATAATGTACAGTGTGAAATTTGTGGGATCTGCAGGTGCATCTCAATAAATCAGAACATCATTGTGAAATAAATGTATTTCAGTAATTCAGTTCAAATGTGAGACCTGTATATAGATTCTTTCAACACAAGAGTGACATATTTCCTATTTGTCTGATTATACTGTATGGATACTGAAACAAATTTTAAACAAATTTCAAATCAGAACCATAGGGGGAAAAAAGTATTTTAATACAGAAATGACACACTCATATGCACTAAATCCTTGGTTGGATTTGAGCTTGTGCACCTTTTTCTGCCACATTTTTTCCTTCCACTAACCTTTCTATTAATATGCTTTTATACAGCACCCTGTAAACAGCCAGGTTGTTGGGCAGTGAGTTTTCTATGGCTGACCCACCTTGTGGAGGCTGTTTATGACTATCGGGTGAACAACTGTGGGGTCAGCAGTCAGCACCATCTTTGTGCATTATGGCTGAACATTTCATTTTTGTATTAAAATTTCTTTTTTGATGGTTTTATGTATTATTAAAATGTTATGAATGACTAAAAGTTATGGGTTTTCATGATCTGCAAGCCAAAATAAAAAATAACAGGAATAAATGCTAAAACATGTCACTGTGTGAAATTAATCAAATTGAGTTTCACTTTTTTTATTGAATTACTGAGATAACGTGCATTTTTGTGATATTCTAAATGACCCTGTTATTATAGACCTGGCGAAAAGGGTTCAGTCTAATTTGGATCCAATGTAGTCCAGTGATCAGTATGCTTGAGGATTTACAAGGAGCTGGAATGTCTAGAATCGCCACCAGAGGGCAGTAATGGGAGGTGTTGTATCCATTAAGTGGCAAACATCTGAGGTGTACAGATGGATCTGAGGCCAGAAACATAGTTAAATAGTAGAACCAAAATGATGGTTTTCAACATGTTTAGCAAATAAAACCTCAAGAAATGTGGCACAAATTTGTATTCAGCCCCTTTAACTCTAATACCCCGAAAAAATCCAGTCCAGCCAATTAAAATATTACCTAACTAGTAAATAGAGTCCACATGTGTGCTGGTCTGTGAAGGCCTTAGAGATTTGTAAGAGATCATTACTGAACAACCAGCATCATGAAGACCAAGAAACACAGCAGAAAAGGAGAGCATTAATCAGAGAAGCAGCCAAGAGGCCCCTGGTAACTTTGGAGGAGCAGGAGAGGTACACAGGTCAGGTGGAACAATGTCAACAGGACAAGAATTAATCTTCCACTTCACTGGTCTTTATGGAAAGGTGGCAAGAAGACAGAAAGTCTTGCAGTTTGCCAGAAACCATGTAGGAAACATAGTAAACATGAGGAAGAAGGTCTCATCTGGTCAGATGAGACAGAAATTAAACTTCTTGGCCTACATGCAAAGCGCAATACTGCACATCATTGTAAAAACAGTCTCCCAGAATGAAACATGGTGATGGCAGCATCATGCTGCAGGGAAGCCTTTCTTTAGCAGCAATATGGAGCTAAATACAGGACGGTAATGGAAGAGAACCTGTTGGAGGCTGCAGAATATCGAATAATTTATATACCAGAATGGCCCAGTCAAAGTCCAGACTTAATTACATTAACACTAATCTATTTTCCAAAGATGTGTGTGTAAAAATTCAAACTGATGTTTGACGCTGTTCGAGAGAAACACTAACAGGCTTGCAGCTGTAAGTTCAGTTAATTTGCTTCTACAAAGTGTTCACCCAGGGAGCTGAATACTAATGCACACTATCCAGAACCGAGTCTTTTGAACATAAAGTCGGCTCAGTTGGAACTGTTGTTTTAGTCAGTCGTTTCTGTCCTGCAGAAAAACCCATCGCTCCCATAGCTCTGCTCCCCCGTCCTGAAACAGCAGCAGCAGCAGCAGCAGCAGCAGCGCCATTTTACCGGCAGGCAGAATGACTAATGCTGCTCTGCAGAGGAACCACTCAGTGCCTCTACAGATCCATCAGCCCTCCCTGAACTGAAACGTCCCACAGCTCCAAGGCACATGAAGCAGGATCCTCTCGCTGCTCAGTCCTCTTCACTGAAAACAGGGTGAGGGAACAAAGGGGCCTGATGAGGAATGGATAACCAAAATAAAACAGGCTCGCTTTCATTTCTCTCTGGTTTTAGTCAGGAAAGAATCTATTTTTGGTCCTGCTGAAAACTGGTGGTGTTTGTGCTCTCATTAGGTCGTGTTTTTGTTTTTTTTTACTCGATTTGTTGTCATTAACTAAACTTCACCACATTAGATTCATATGAAAATAATTAAGTAGATTCTTGATTAAAACTGGCTTAAAGTTTACACCATATCAGTTTGATGGCCGGCTTGTTTTGAAGTATAATTCTGGTATTTTCTCCTCGATCGGATCTGATTCTCCAGCACCAATTTAAAAATGGGTCACTTGCCTCAGTAGCCAATAAATCAATCGTCTGCAGCAGTCCATCCAGGGGGGAAATTTGTGCGTTACTTTGATTCAGGCTCAACAGCGAAACGAAGGCGTCGGAACAGGCGGTTAATGAGTTGGCTAATTAAATTCATTGTTACATAATGGCGGATTCAAGCGATGCCTGTTGGTGTTTAGTAATCTGGACTCGTATCGCTGTGATCATGTCTAAACCTTTACATGGTGTCCTGGATTCCCAGAACTAACGCCTGCACATAAACCCAGATCCTTCCATACACTGTATTTCTATTTGCTACAAGCAAGAATGATAAGTTTTGTTCTTTAAATTCAGAAGTTTACATCTACTTAGTATTTGGTAGGATCGCCTTTTAAACTGCATGACTTGGGTCAAATGTTTTGTGCTTCTCCATTAAGCTTCTCACGGTATTGTGTTGGAATTCCCGCCCAATTTTCCCCCGACAGAACTGTTAGAACTGGATCAGGTTTATAGGCCGCCTTTCTCACACACACCTTTTCAGCTCTGCCCTCATATTTTCTATTTTTGGTCACTTTGTAACTAATCTGGCAGTAGGCTTTGGGTCATTGTCCACCTAGAGGACCCATGTGTGTCCAAGCCTCAACTTCCTGGCTGATGTCTTGAATTGTTCCTTCAGTGCTTCCAGATAATGTTCTTCTCTCATCATGGCGTCCGTTTTCAAATAGATGTCCCTCCCGCACTAAAGCATCCACGGAACGTGATGCTGCCACCACCGTAGTTTAGAGTTGGGATATTGCTCTCAGGCTTTCCTCTTTTTCCTCCAAACTGGACGATAATATCTCTAAAACCTAAGGTGTTAGTTCCTGAGTGTATTTGCAAGCTGTGATCTGGAATTTTGGTGCTTCTGGAGTAATGGCTTCTACCTCACTAAGTGGCCTTTCAGCCCAGGTTAGTGGTTACCAGAGTCAGCCAGGATCTTCACAAGATCATGCGCTTTTGTTGTGGGGTTGAAGCGCTTATGTGGCACCAAGACACTCATCTCTGGGACACAGAACCTGTCTCTTTCCTGAACAGTATGACAGCTGGACTTTCTCATGGTGTTTATACTAGCATTTATTTCTTTAAACATATGAATGTGGCACCTTCAGACATCTGGAAATTGGCCTCAAGGATAAACCACTGTCCACAATTCACTTCCTGATGTCATAACCTATTAAAAGCTTGCAAAGTCATATGGGCTTTTAAAGGCATACTGATCTTAGTGTATGTAAACATCTGAATTTTGAGAAGGTAATAAAATGAATCTAAATAAAGTTGTTCTGGCACTTAGCAAATAGAAAAATTGTTGATAATCCTCACTGATCTAAAACAGGTTTTGATTTTAAACCGTCTATGCAAACATTGGGTTTCTGCTGGATTTGACCAAAACAGACGCTGATTATTGTTTTGCTCGCGATGCTGATTATGTGCTGCAGCTTTGTGTCATCGACTAGGATAGCTGAGGGTTTTTTTTTGGCCCGAACATATGGAGCAAACGGTCTCTTCAGTGGCAGATATGTGGGATCAGGGCATCTTTATATAAGGAGGGGTTAAGCTGCACGACGTAAGCTCTTATAACAGCAGGCACTTTAGTCAATTCTATAATAAGACGGGCTTCAAGGCACTGAAAGCTAATTTTTAGATATATACTCTTCGAGCTTTGTTCGTTATCATACTCCTTTTCTTCAAACTAACAGAAAAATGGCTCACAAATCAAATTAAATGTTCCCATGCACTCAGTATCAATCTTTAGGGAAATACAAAAAGGAGGAAAAAACTTCTGAAAGTAATTATTTTTTAAAGATTTCTTCTGCTTTGAGCACATTAGTCCCTTCTAACAGTTTTCCTCCGTCATGCATTTTTCCACGGAGTACCTTAACGGGAATCATCGTCACCTCCCCTCCGTTTTCCCGCGCTCCATTGAAAACTGCAAGCAATTTAATACTGATGTCATGCATTGAGTATATGTAGCTATATCATAGCTGTTTAGGCCGTAATGCTGAAGTATTTTGACATGCCGTGATCTCTGAAGAAACAAATGTTGCTGTTCTCCTTAAACATTCAAGACGGAAATGCTCTGAAACAACTTTGACGATAAATGGCCAGAGCACTTCTGGTGAAAACGAAACATAATCCAGGAGAAGATGAGGGAGGCTGAAGAAGACAACAACGAAAAGAAAAAGAAAATGAGGTAACGTTGTGTGCATGCTGATATAAAAGAGAAGAGTCTCCACATGCGTTTATATAAAGGAGCGTTGCATGGCATTAAACAGGGAAGCCTCAGCTGACCTGCAGCAGCATTGATGCAGATCCTCCTTCCAAAAGGCTCCACAATCTTCCTGTTTGCTTCTCATAAAGTGCCTGAAAAATTCGCCATGTAATGTTTTTCCAATTTTCCTGGATGTGCTGCAGAAAGCACACACGTCTGTAATTGTAATCCATCCCTGGTGCGGTTTTTCAAGGAGGAAGTTGTTCTTGTGAATCTTAGATGGGCTTTCATCCACGGCATTGAGTCTGTTGCACCAAACCAGGCTGCTGTTTCTTTCATCAAAAATGTATCATCCAGTTTTATTGTTTGTCCTCCAGTTTAGTCCTCAACGTTTATCTTTCTAATTCTGTGTATTCAGCTTAAACACTTATTTTTATTAATATTTGATATGACTCTCCTAAATGTTTTAATGTGTTTTTAGGTTAATATAAAGTGCTTTAATAATCTAAATAAACCAAACTTCTTTTCACAAATGTTGGATTTGTGTTATTCAGCTGTTAAGAGCTGGAGAATTTAAGATATTATAAATTAATACATATCAGTAATAAAAGAAGATGGCAGTGAAATGTTGCAGTAAATAGGTTTAAAGTTATACTCCAGTTATAGCAGAGATTTGCATGTTATTAAAGAGGCACTCCATCAATTTAGTATTGCACATTTCGGGTCAATACAGACTATTATTGGGCATGTCACAAGAACACTACGTTTCCCAGAGAGCAACTGGATCATGCTCATCTGTCTTTAAAAACGTGCACCTATTTGTAACATTTATACCATAAGAATACATGTGTTTAAACCATGGCAGATGGCATTATTGGTAGATGGGCTCTCAGGTTGTGGATTATAAGTAATGCCTGGAAAGTGGTGGGATGTTTATTAGTTTTTGTTCATACTTTTTATATTTTGCATTTCTAAATTTCAGATTCATCTTCGTATTTCTGTAAAACATATTCTAAACTCTTCAGACTGGGTTTTAACATTTTTGGGGGTCTTTTCCATAATAAACTGTAAACACATTTGACATATTAAAGGAAAAATGTAGCATAAGTAACATTACATAATAAGCAACATTCATTTTTCAGACTGTTGTAGCCAAGTCTTAATTATTTGTGGTCTGGGTTATAAAACCATGACCCCTACCACCTAAAGCTCACCTCTGGAGCAGACAGACCAAGTAAAATGTGTAGTAAAATGTAGTAGTGCATGGAATACATTTAGAAAATTCAGTAGATGTCATAAATTCTTGGAGCTGGGTTGTGAAATTGTTGGCAGCTTGTCTGGGATACAAAAATAAGACATCCAGCACTTGAAACATGCCTCCAGACAAAAGGGATTAAAGCTTGACATAGAAAATTGGCAGTACAACCCCTCCTTAATTGTATCAAGTACATCTGATGAAATAAAAGAATATTAAGTAAATAGTTTCCAAAGTATTGAGGAAACACCCAATGTTGGTCTCAGGACCAAATGGATTGTGGTTGTTAAAATATTGGACTAATGTTAGTTATTTGGGGTCTTATCCAGGATGCAAAGTCTTGTCTCTGCCACTTAAATGGATTCAATATGTATATAACTAGTGGAATAACTTAATTCTAAAAAAACATCTCATAGTTCAGAAATCGCGTTTTAAAATTCATCAGGGGCTTGTGTGGAATACACAATAAGACTTATAGTACCTGAAAAATTCCCTCAGTCAAAAAAAAAGGCTTGAGCCTCGTGTCTAAAAAAAGCAGTGCTGGAGGCAGGTCATGACATTGTTGGGGGCTCCTTTACAAGGTAAGGAAAATTGACCTAAAACACGCCTCAGGACCAAGGTGATTGAGCTTCACATCTAAAATTAGCAGTGTAACCCCTTTTATTTAATGAATTACATCACACGGTTTAAAGGGTAACAAGAGAACATTATTTACCTAGTATTCTAAAGCAGTATAATTAATTGGGTCTGGTATACCTAACAATGAGCGCTTTGCCCTTGAGCCAAACAGATTAAACATGTTAAATTGATGGAGTAACCCCTTGAAAATATAAAATATATTTGACAATTCATTTGTTAAAAGTAGAAAATTCTGTTGTTCTTTAACCTGTAGGAGCCAGTCAAGACCTTTGGGGGCTTGTCCGGGATGAAGGACACAGCGTCTTACACCTGAGTCCTGCGTCTGGCCCAAAAGGATTGAATCTGATGTGTAAAAGTGGCAGTAACCCATAAAATGTTTTTGGAATGGATACGAATATTTATCATAACTTTTTGCCAAGATCTGCTCAATATCGCCTCACTATGGGTGTATTAAAGTCTGTTTATGCCTTTAAAAGAATAATGTTTAAAAAAACGAACAAAATGCACCTATAGAGTTAAAGCATCCAGATATTTCTACAATATTTACAGCAGTGTGTTAGGCATTGCCTCACACATCGGTGAGCAGCTTCCCCCTGTTTACACAGTTCTGGCTAGGGGCAGTGCAGTTGGCAGTTCTAAGGTTTGCTTCTCTAAAGTTATCAATGCTGTTGTTCAAGTCCTCATCTATCTCCATGTATTCTGACTTGCTGACCACAGAAGAAGTGCGGCGGCTTGAGTTGGTTTCTGAAGCCAAGTTTTGGTTGCTGATGTTGAGCAGCTGTGCTTGCTCCTCACCTTCCGTCTCCCGGTGGTAGAAGTAGTTGAAGTTGGACACTATGACTGGTACAGGCAGTGCGATGGTCAACACACCAGCGATGGCGCAAAGCGATCCAACAATTTTCCCTCCGATGGTCACTGGGTACATATCCCCATAGCCAACGGTTGTCATGGACACCACAGCCCACCAGAAAGCATCCGGGATGCTGGTGAAGAACGATTCCTTTTCCTCAGCTTCAGCAAAGTAAACGGCGCTGGAAAATAAAATCACACCAATGAAGAGGAAGAAAATGAGCAGTCCCAGCTCCCTCATGCTTGCCTTGAGAGTTTGCCCCAGAATCTGGAGCCCTTTGGAGTGTCGGGACAGCTTAAAGATCCGGAATACCCTCACCAGACGAATCACCCTGAGAATGGCTAAAGATGTGGCTTGTTCCCCTCCTCCCCTTCCCTCCCTGTTTTCTTGGTCGTCAGCTAGCTCTGTGCCAAGAGTGATGAAGTATGGGATTATAGCCACAATATCAATAGTGTTCATCATGTTCTTAAAGAATGCTGCTTTGCTAGGGCAAGCAAAGAAGCGGACAATCAGTTCAAAGGAAAACCAGATGATGCAGAGCGTCTCCACCAAAAAGAAAGGGTCTGTCAGGACGTTTGCCTTGTAATACATGGTGGTGTTGCCCACTTGGTGAATGCGATCATTGGGATCCTCCTTTAGCTCCGGTAAAGTCTCCAAACAAAATATGACTATTGAAATAAGAATGACCATCACTGAGACAATGGCAATCCCCCGGGCCGGTCCCGAGCTCTCCGGATGTTCAAAGAGGAGCCAAATCTGCCGCTGGAACTCTTTTTCTGGCAAAGGCCGCTCCTCTTCCCGTATAAATCCCTCGTCCTCCCTAAATTTCTCCATAGCCTCTGCACCAAGTTCATAAAACTTTATCTCCTCTGAGAACATGTCCAGTGGGACATTGACTGGCCTCCTCAGCCGCCCCCCAGACTGGTAATAATACAGGATGGCGTCAAAGCTCGGACGGTTCCGATCAAAGAAATACTCGTTTCTTAAGGGGTCAAAGTAGCGCATCCTCTTTTTGGGGTTCCCGAGCAGCGTGTCCGGGAACTGGGCGAGGGTCTTCAGCTGGGTCTCAAAGCGCAGCCCAGAAATGTTGATGACCACCCGCTCGCAGCAGTCATGATCATTGTGGTCGTCGTCAAGCGGGTAGGGGTCCTGTGGGTGACCTGGCAGGGTGGAGGTATCGTCCATGTTTTCTGTGGACACCACAGTCATCCTTCCTGGTGGGTGTAGGGCAGGAAGGGAAAGAGGTGCGAGGTGGTGGGGGCAGGTTGAAGTGGAGAGGCTCTTACAGATGCCAGGAGATGCGCAGAGCCTCCCTCCCTATCACCATCATCATCCTCATCATCGCCATCGTCTCTGAACTGAACGTTCCCTCAGCAGTTCCTTGTCTGATACCTGGAACAGAGGGGAAAATAATACCCAGTGTCCTCAGAAAAGACAAAAACTCATCAGAGACATTTCTCAACATGAGCTTCTTTCCAGAAAGACGCAGTGTGTGCTGCATCTGCTGGATTTTACCGCATACATCAGTATTCAAGTTTGCAGCCCTGCTGCACTGCCTCTCTCTGCCTCCACAGTTCTCACTCATCCAACAGCTTCCCACTCAAACAAGCATTTACACATCCACACAACAAACAGAGCAATAAAATCTCCTGAGTGATGAACATCAGAGATGAAACGTACCTGAGTTGGAAAGGAGCAGATGGAACTGATCGTCCTCTCCAGCCGTCCAGCATATATCTCTTTACAGTGTCTCTGAAATATTAATAGACTATGTTGTCTTGGTCAACATCCGTATCCTCTTGGTGTTGGTTTTCAGCGTCAGTCGGTGAAGCCTGCAGGGGGAGGTGGAGGAGGAAGAGGAGGAGGTTTCTGAAGGCTCTGAACGCAGCAGCAAAAATCCCGACTGACCATTTCTTAAAATCATAGTGGAAAACGAGGAGGAGGAGGAGGAGGGAGAGGAGGAATAATGAGCTGGATGAAGCTCACATCCTGACGGGAGGACCGGACTTTGCTGCATCAAGAGAAAAGCGCTTAAAAAAATCAGATGAAGGAGAAGAGGGAAAATGAGGCAGAGGATCCTGCTGTGGTCCCGATGTGTGTCTGTTAATTTGGAAGCATATTGCAGGATTTCATGAGGAGAGGAAAGAGAAGTGAGTGAAGCAGGGAAGGAGGGAGTGATAGAAAACAGGGAGAGGAGGGGGGGAGGATTCGACGCAATGCAGACACACTGTACAGCACAGAGAGAGCTACAGTAGCGGCTGCATGTCAGCAGAAACAGCCGCACGACTCCTGTCGGGGGCAAGTTCTCCTGCTGGGAGCCGAGGGAATAGACTTCCCGGTGAGGAAAACATCAAGGGCGCTCTGTGCACATGATTCTCCTGCAGGTGTCAAACAGTCCAGATCTGACATGGAAAATCTGCCAACTGTGATCCAGTACCTACCCATGAGTCTGTCAGAACCAGGTCTGCACAGAAACAACAATCTGATCAGATCTAAAAAAAAAAAAAAAACATGAAGAAAGCAGAAAAGACAAACCTGGTTCTGAGTTATTAGAATTAAATCATGAAATCAGGTCCCAAACGGAGGCGTTGTTAGGATACTGTAAGGCTGGGGAACCAGCCCAGGTATAAACAATTAGCCTTTTTTAGTAATTTATCTATTAAAATAATACAGGAAAATATTAATGTTTTTCCCAATGGCAATTAAAGAAAATAAATTAACACTCCATTTACTTGGTGGTTCATTTTCATAGATATCTGCTGCCCAAAATATAAAAATCTGAGGAAAAATAAAAAAATTAAACATTAAAATCATCACAAGAGTGATGATAAACATTTAAATATGTAAGGTGGCTGTTGATATTTATAGATTTGTTATGTTACATATACGTGTTGCTTCTGTATAGGTGGAATTAAACACAAATAAATACTTTAGATTTGGAATTAAGGACGTAATAATAAGCTTAATTAAGAAGATACATAACTTTAAAGTTGATCAGCTAATGAATGTGAGTTTCTGCTCTTTCTGTCTGATGAGGGTCCACTTACTGTCTTGTATTTCTGATCCTCATCTACAGAAACCCCAGACCTCGTGAAACAGTCCCTGTATTTAAAATCATAAAAGGATACATCTACCAATTAAGTAAAATTATCTTGGTAAAATAATTAAAATCCTTTAAACATTATTTATTATGTTACTCATGCAGGAATTATGGACAGTGTTAATTTTGTTTTTAAATATGTTTCATCACTGATGATTTCTGCTGTATTGGTTCAGTTTGGTACAATGGAAACGGTTTAAACCACCCCTAAATATAAATGAAAGATACTTAACTTAAACCTGTGACCTTTTCAGTTATATATTTTTTCATAATGTGCCATTGTTACAAATTGTGACAAATACTATAAATAATTATATAATAATGAAAGAATCTGAAAATGAGTGAAAAAGCAGTCAAAGGTCCAAGAAAAGAGAAAAGACTAACTTTGAAGGAATATCTAAAACCAGAGACACAAGTTTTAGCTGCTGCAACCTGTTCAGTCAGGAATCAGTTCAGTATCTCAAATCTGTTCAATTAGGAATCAGTTCAGCGTATAAAATTAGTTCAGATTTAGTAATTTCACAGTAAAGTATCAAAGTAAGACTGTTGAGTTAAAGTTCAAAAAGTAAAATCCTTTAACCACGAGGAAAAACCATTTTGTCTATGTTGAATAAATACACCTTAAACTTACCAGCAGATACTAAAAAAAAAGAATTGAAAATAGCTTAAAATGGCTAATCTACATAAAAATTATTGGGACGAAAAACCGACGGTTCAAAACCAAGGAAAATCTCTGCATCCTTACCATAAAGACCACTAGTACCAAAAAAACAAAACATTTCTACTAATAGCTATCAGTTTTAGTTTTTATGTGTCCACCAGGTGGTGCTACTTTTTCCCCCATTCAAAAATATCATGTCAAACCTTTTCCTGTTTTCTCCAATGGTGCCTTGCTACTGAAATAAATATCACTATTGATGCTCAATAATGGATTGTGTGGGTAAAAGAAAGCGTGTATGCGTCATTTATTCCGAATATTCTTCCGAATTTCTTACTCATTTAAAGCGGAAAAAGTATTAGAACAAACATTTTTCAGCAGTTTTTAGGAAGCTGATTTGGTTTTTCAATCTGAGGATGCATAATAACACTAATTAAAAATATTTTTGCTAACAGTTATTGACGCATCTCGGGGTCCTGAAATGTAATGATAATTACTGTAGTAGTTTTGTGGAGGTCTTTAAACTGTTATTGTTAAATCCCCAACATATATTACATTTTTGATATGAATATTTCATGCTGAAGGGTTTTAAAAGACTGACATAATTAAAGTGGAAAGACAGATTAATATATAATGTGTTTTAATCAGATTTCAGTCTTTTTTTGTCCTTGGGGAGCAAAACTTTTAAACATCTAGAAATCATTTCCTTCCTGATTGTTCTTTACTGCCAGGTCATAATATAAAAGTTTCTGCCTCTGCACACGTCTTTGTTCCAACACTTTCAAACATCCAGAACCTGCTTCTGATACTTGTTAGCAGCTTTGGGCTCTGATGGTGAACGTGTGCCGATAAAAAGGGGATAAAGCATTTGGAGGAAGTTATAAACCTGCAGTCTGGAGTTACTCTGAGCTGAATTTAGACTTGTTGAGGCTTATTCTCCAGAGCTGCAGCCTTATCTCTTCCCTCCACGTTGGAGCTTTAAGATGTATTAATAATTCAGCTCAATCTGAAAGCATAAAGCAAACCTATTGCATTTTACTGCTTAGAATCCACTAGAATAAAGATGCAGTCCACACAGAAAGGCCTACACAGTTGAGATTTTAACCATCAACCTTCCAGCTTTAATGTGGCAGCTGATCCTCCACAGCATGGTGCTCCCTACAGTCCTAGTTCTAGATTCAGAAACAGATTATTCTTTAAAAACAATAATCAATAAACGTTTTTGCGGGATTTTTGCGAAACTTGGATGTTTTCTGTAAGAAAGTGTTTCTGTCTTTCACCTTACCCCTTAGTCCAGACATGTGGGGAATAGAGAAGAAAATCGTCACATGTAGAACACGATCAGTACCCTCCAGAAGTTCTTGCAGCTCTTTTGGTTTTCTCTTTGGTTTTGTCAGCCTCTTGGCAGGATCCCGGTCTAGATTTATAGGTTTGTTTCAGGTCATTGTGGAGTTCAGTTCTGCTTCAATTCCCATGAAAAGTTAAACTTGTACAGTCACTCTATGGTTGTAAAGGCATGTTGGGGGCTTTGGAGACTTCTTTGAGGTCTGATTTCAGGGTGAACTTTCTTGGTCAAACAGAACTGTTCATGTTGGCAGTTGTTTTTAATGTCCTCTACTTGTAGACTATTTTATGTACGTTGGAGTGGTGGAATTCAAAACGTTTTGACACCTCTTTAAATCTTTCCCAGACTCATAAGTTGCTACAACCGTCTTCCTTCATGTCTCAGACAGCTTTTTGAGATTGCCCGCGTCACTTTTCATGCCGTGCCAAAGCTACCCAATTCGGTTTAGATCTAGACTTTGACTGGACCATTCTGAGACATGTAATGCTTAGACGGCTCAATTGTATCTCTGGCTGTCTGTTCAGGGTGGTTGTCCTGCTGGAATGTGAACCTCTTCTCCAGTCTTCTGCAGCCTCTAACAGGTTTTCTTCCACTAGTACCCAGGATTTAGCTCCATCCATTTTCCCATCAACTCTGACCTGCTTCACTGTCTCTTCTGAAGATCATCCACACAGCATGATGCTGCCACCACTATGTTTCACAGTAAATCGATGCATTTAGGGTTATATGTGGTGTTAGTTTTATGCCACATAATGTTTCACTTGTTGGCCAAGGCACTCAATTTGGCCTCAATTTGGCCTCATCTGACACAGGTTTGCAGCGTCCCTCACATGCAGAGGTGCGTAGAGTACCCAAAGGTTTTACTCAAATAAGAGTAGCACTACTTCTTTTTGCTCTACTCTATTAGAAGTAAAAAGCAGCCATCCAGAATGACTCAAGTAAGAGTAACAAAGAATTTGGTAACATCAATCCAAAATAACCAGTTCAGGCAGAAGAAACACACATTTCCAAATTGCAACATAAAGCTTTGAAACCAGTACTTTACCAGAAGGAGAAATTATGTGCGCACAGTTAAACATGTAAACAAAACCTGTAAACAGGTTACAAATAATGAAAATGTCATATCCATTTATAAATAGCACTGCTGTGGTCAAATGTAGTCATTAAACAAGCATTTAATTCTGACTATGAACGCATGGAATAAGTTCATGCCAGTTTGATGATATTGTTTGCAGAGATCTTTTTATTTTTGCCTTTTTCCATACATTTTGTATAAATTGATTAGTTAGTGTTTTTGGAGTAATTTTTGACCAAAACAAACAGAAATTAACACTAGAACTCCCAGGGCCGTCAATTTGACGGTTTTGAAAGTTTGACATGCCATAACTCTGGTTTATTAAAACTCTGATCTTCCTGGCATCTTGACTTTTTCTAAACCTGTCTTTTGTATTCCTATGTCTCTTTTTATAAAAAATAACAAAGTAAATAAAAGATCTAAGTATTTCTACCTTTAACTACCACAGCCGCTATTTTGACAACATATTATTTACATTGATATTTTTTTCCGCGGCTGAGTATACGCGCGAGCGTTGCTTAGCAAGCGCCACTCTAGAACGTAATCAGATTGTTGGCATCCTACAAATGGCTTCTAGAAGGATATTTTCTGCTCCAGAGACATTGGAAATGCTTCGAAAATTAGATGATCGTGATTCTGGGGTCGAGAGGGATTCTGACGGCTCTTAGTCAGCATTCAGTTCTAGTGACAGCGGGTCAGAGAGTGAACCTCCCCCGACTAAAAAAATAAGCAGGAGGTGGTGGCGCATTATATCAAGGTAGTACAAGACTAGCCTATGTAAAGATTTTATCATTTCAGGCTATAGTTTACAGATTAGTAAACTAATATATAAATTATAGCAACAGTGCCACAATCAGCGCAGGTTCAGAGACAGGGAGACGAGCCAGGTGCCCAGTGCCCAGCTATAAACCCAGCAAACCAGCTCACTGGCAGGAGAGAAACTACAAATCAAGATACTGATAATAGACAAAGAAATAAGTTAGGTCATAGATATAGTAGCCCAGTAACAACAATCTATGCTGCGCTTTACAGCGTTTTCATCGCAAGACGAGCGCACACCTGGGAAGGAGGAGGAGATAGGAAAGGATGGCGCTGTGTGGACAGTGGTAGGTGAGGAAGAAAGTAGAGGGAGGCGTCAGAGCCAGAACGCGTTGACAGAGCGCCAGATCCAAGATGCCCAGACCACATTCCTCTGCCGAAATGCTTATCCGCGTTCACGGCTACAGTGTGGCTGAGGCCCGCAGAGTTTTTGGAGATGATTCCTCCTCGGACATGAGTGTGGATGAGCTGAAGGCATTTTTAGCACTAGTTTATGTCCGCGAAGTGAAAGGGGGGTGTAACATGGAGCTGTCCAGCTTTTGGTCAGATTAGGTTTTTTTAAATGTACCCGCTACTCTGTATTATTTTTCAGTACTGTTTATAAATAACAATAAAACATAATAGGTTTTGATCAAATACTATTATTAATTTATGTCAAAACCAAAATTTTATAGCGTTAATGCGATGATGTCATCACCGCCCTCGCATCCAGAATGCTCGCCGTCAAATTGATGGGCTTGGGAGTTCTAGTAGTGTTGGAATTCTGGGAGTCCTAGTGTTAAATTAATAAATCAATCAAATGTGAATAGCTGCATTTTTTTGTTTTTATATTTTTATCGAGGATGTATGTCGAAGCTCCACGTCTCGACCAAGGGTTCAGATTGACTTTTCTGATTGATTTTATTCATTTTTATTTAGCAATAACAATGAAAAGGCTTTACCCTGAGACAACAGAGTGTAATAAAATATCTGTTGAATCAGCTGTGCCGCCGATCGAGGGGAATGTTGTCCTTGTCCGAGCATGAAAGGTGACCGCTCTATATTTGGACTTCAAGCGTTCGTCACTCAGAGTGTCCGACAGCTGGCTGAGCTTCTGCCACACGGCTGCTCCCACAACATTCCTGAAAACTACATTCACAGCTTGCCGGTGGGACAAAGGTCTGCTTGGGAAAAAAGTGCAGTATACAGGAGAAACAGGAGCAGCATTAGGAGGAAAACATCTTTGTGTTCAGACATTCCCAGGCAGACGACTTGCTCCTGGATGTTCCTGAACTTCAGTCCGGATGTCATAAGTACCTTTGACTTACTTTCAGGCCAATGGTTTCTACTTCCGTGTCAGTGTGATGTCTACATTGCAAACTGGAAATAAAGTTATGGCCCACTTTTCTATCTAGAGTTGTTGATCTAAGTTTGGACTTCAGAACTTTTATTTTGCTTATCCAGGTCAGAGGTGGATTTGGTGGTTAGCTTTGGATTGTTGTCCTGCTGGATAACCTCGATAAGCTTGAGCCTAAGATCACAAACTGATGGCCGGGCTTTCTTCCTTCAGATTTTCTAATAGGGAGCAGAATTCATGGATCCCTCAAATACTGCAGGTTGTCCATGTCCCAGACCATCACGCTATCACCACCGTGTTTGACTGTCAGTATATATGCTTCCAATAGGTAAAATTATCAGGCAGCATAGAATAAATTTTCACTGTTACGCTGATGATACTCAGCTTTACTTATCCATAAATCCTGATGAACCCAACCAGTTAGATAGACTACAAGCATGTCTTGAAGATATAAAACTTGGATGACTTTAAATTTTCTGCTTCTAAATTCAGACAAGACAGAAGTTGTCGTCTTTGGACCGGAGTCTTTAAAAAAGAAACTGCTTAGTCAATCACTTAACCTGGATAGCATTAAATTGACCTCCGATAATAAAGTAAAAAACCTTGGTGTTATTTTTGACCAGGACATGTCATTTAAATCCCATATTAAACAGGTTTCTAGGATTTCCTTTTATCATCTCCGGAACATTGCCAAAATTAGAAATATCCTGTCCAGGAGTGACGCTGAAAAACTAGTCCATGCATTTGTTACTTCAAGGCTGGACTATTGTAATTCTTTACTATCAGGATGTCCACAAAATGCAGTTAAAAGCCTTCAGCTGAAAAAGAGGGATCATATTACCCCTGCTTTAGCTTCCCTTCATTGGCTCCCTGTTAAATCCAAAATAGAATTTAAAATTCTCCTCCTCACATATAAAGCCCTTAATGATCTAGCTCCATCATACATCAGAGATCTGATTGTTCCATACGTTCCTAACAGAGCCCTTCGTTCTCAGACTGCAGGTTTACTGGTGGTTCCTAGAGTCTCTAGAAGTAGAATGGGAGGCAGATCCTTTAGTTATCAGGCTCCTCTCCTGTGGAACCAGCTCCCAGTTTTAGTCCGTGAGGCGGACACCCTGTCTACTTTTAAGGCTAGGCTTAAAACTTTCCTTTTTGATAAAGCTTATAGTTAGAGTGGCTTAGGTTATCCTGAGCTATCTTCCTTATTTTATCTCCGTCTTCTTCTCCCCTTGTTGGATGGAGTAAGTGGGAATCAGGTTTAGCCTAAACGGCTCAGTTATGGTTGAGGTACAAACACACCCTCCATTTCTGCTACCTGTATGACCCCCTCTCTTTTCCAATGGTTATGGTCAATCTGACAGAGAGAGGTATCCCAATCGTTGGGTTTTTTAGTATAACAATGGCCATCAGTGGGCTCTAGATGGACAAACTGTCTACTTTTAAGGCTAGGCTTTAAAAACTTTCCTTTTTGATAAAGCTTATAGTTAGAGTGGCTTAGGTTATCCTGAGCTATCTCTGTAGTTATGCTGCTATAGGCTTAGGCTGCTGGAGGACATAATGACCACTTTCACCCTCTTCGCTACTTTCTCACACTACTCTCCAATTTTGCATTATTTGCTGTTATTTCAGCTTTTAACGTTGTTCTCTCTCTTTTCTCTTCCTAGAAGCTACACCTGGCCTGACTCTGTGTCTACCTGTGACACCTTTCTGGAGAGGGGAAACCTCCGAGCTTCTGCTGGCAACAACTTAATGCTCAGCCTCTACCGATGATCCACATGGCCCTGTCTTTCAGTGTTTAACCCTTTCTCTCTCCTAGACATAGCTACTGACTGAGCTTTTACTGTGACTAACTCTATGTGCTCTCTTTCAGATTCTAACCTTGAAAACTGGCTCAGAGTTTATCTGTTCTTTCTTTCTAGGTGAAACGACTAAAGGAGCTACATCCATTAACATTTACCTTTTCCTTCCCATAGAAAGTAATCCTGGATCAGTGCTTCTTTGTTCTCTTTGTGTCTCTGCTCTGTTCTCTCTAACCCCCAGTCGGTCGTGGCAGATGGCCGCTCACACTGAGCCTGGTTCTGCTGGAGGTTTCTTCCTGTTAAAAGGGAGTTTTTCCTCTCCACTGTCGCTACATGCATGCTCAGTATGAGGGATTGCTGCAAAGTCAACGCCAGTGACTGTCCACTGTCTCTACATGTTCATCCAGGAGGAGTGAATGCTGCAAGTCACTGACTGGATGCAATCTGCTGGGTTTCCTTAGATAGAAAAACTTTTTATCCAATTTGAATAAATAACAGAATCTGACTGCACTGTTCAATGATTAAGATTAATTGGAATGTATGAACCTGACTTTTGTGAAGTGCCTTGAGACGACATGTGTTGTGAATTGGCGCTATATAAATAAACTGAATTGAATTGAATTGAGTTATATGTATGTTGGTATTGGGTTTGGACCATAGTGGAAAAAAGCTTTTTTTTCTTTCCTGTGTTTTTATCCTCGGTGGTTATACTTGACTGTTGGTATGAACATTTATGCTTTCACCAAATAAATACAATCAATAAAGAACTCTCACCTTAGTTGATGCAAGTAAGGCCTGCAGAGCTTTAGATGTTGTTCTGGGTTCTTCTGAGACCTCCTGGATGAGTCATAGAGGGGCTATTTTAAAAGGGACATCTCATGCAAAATCCACTTTTTTAGCTCAAACACATTTTTTGTGTATTGGGAGTCTCTGAAAGTCTAGAAATTTTGAATTTAGTCACTCCAGATCCTGCAATGATATATGTAGATGCTTTTTGGGTCATATTTGGTCAGTCTGTTCAGATTTTTCTATTTTCTATTACGTTTCGTTCTCTGTTACGTCACAGTATTTTCTGTGGAACTTCAAAAGATGGTCATGGACTTCCGGCTAACCAATCCAGCGAATCCGACATTTTCTTTCCCGCAGTATTGAAGTTGAAGGATGCCGTAGCAGCAAGCGGAAAAATCTAAATCTTATGTTGTTGGGTGTATTAACCCACACCAGTCATTACACCATCCCCCAGGGTCAGAGCCTCTTCGGAGTGCCTGGTTAAATTTTATTTTTCATGGAAACGTGCTGACATCAGTGGGGAAAGTCCTCTTTGTTTGCGCGAAGCACTTTAGGGAGGAGTGTTTCAGCAACCTCGGCCAGTATGAAGGAGGATTAGCCGAAAGACTCTGTCTGTCTAGGAGCTCAGTTGACATCTTTAAATAGGTTTTAGGTATAAAAAGCTTCTGGTCCACTAGATTATCATACCTGGAGGGGGGCGGGGTGTGAAGTGCCTCATTTGCATTTAAAGAGACCGCAGCAAAACGAGACGGTCAAAAAGGAAGCTACAATAATGACAAATTCAAACCAAAGCATTGCAGTTCCACAGACCACATCTGAATGATTTAAAAAGGAAAAGGAAGGATTTAAAAGCATGATATGTCCCCTTTAAAGATTTGTGTATAATGGTTCTCTCTGTTTTGCCTCAGAAATGCCTTGGTAATCCTTCACAGACCTAACTTCTTAAATTTCTTACATTTAAAATGATGTGCAGGGTTTGTTCTGATTGAATCCTCTCTGTTTTGTTTAGGTGTCACCTTTTAAAGTTGCCCTGCAGAACGTTTCATTTCACATTTAGTTCCCCACATAAACATTCTGCATATGTTCAGGTATAAACTACCACTGTATTCATTTGGTAAACCTGCGTACCACCAGGGCTGTAACGGACATTTTATGTATGAAATTACCGTTAGGCTCCTAGTTTAGACGGGAATAATTGTTATGAACTTGCATTTTCATGCTAATGTAATGTTTAGCCAGTTGGACACGAAGGACATTGCTCAAAATGTGAAAGGTCACAGAGTGATGGAAGCACAGATGAGAAAGAAAGGAAAGAAGAAAATACACATATATCGCAATATTTACCAGATATAATGACCATCACAAGATTGTTTTCATGCATTTTGCATCTTTTTGTCTTCTTTTTTGTCACAATTAGTGTTCTTGCTGAAGTTTCTTGCTGGGTTTGTGTCCTTCTGGTTTTCCCAACGATAATGACTGAAACGGTTTAGAGCTGAGCAGAGCTTGTAGTTGGAGGGGAATCACAGCTGATGGCAGTAATTTCTGAACACCAGGGATTAGAGCAGCTGGACAGCACCTGCTCACACACTCAGCTGTGAAGAAAAGCATGAAAACATGTGAAAACTTTACAAGGTGGTGGAGGAGAACCTCTATTCACGCGCCGCACAGATGCACACCATGACTTCATCTGGACCGTTTAATCTCCTGTCAGGTGATCCGGTCGGGTCGCTGCTCTACTAAAGAGAGGCTTCTGCTGCTTTAACTGGCCGAGTGTTGGGTTACAGCTGCTGTTTCACCAGCACTGAAACGAAACATGGACGTCTGAAATCCCACTGCACCATTTTCACCGATGGGCAAAAATGGGAGAACATTAGCTGTTTAATTTACACGTTAGTTATACTTTCAAGGTACCCTTCTTAGTAAACTAGCAAGCGGACAGAAAAGAAGACTGCTGACCTCTCATAACATTCACAACATTTGGTTTTGGTGTTTGGTGTACTGTTTCTGTAAATACAGAGCGGTGTTAAACATTCATACACCCTTGAACAATTTCACATTTTGGTCACATTACAGCCATAAATCTCTATGTATTTTATCACAACACAAAGTAGGGCATGGTTATATGTAGCATGGACATTTTTTGGTGCATTTGTATTCAGTCCCTCTGATTCACTACATCATAGAACCAACCTGGTCTATCTTCTGGTCTATCTCCACCAGCTTTGCACACATAGAGACAGGGGTTTTGCTCATTCTTCTTTGCAAAATAACTCAAGTTCAGTCAGATGGAGTTCATCTGTGAGCATTAATTGGACTTTTCTAACACATGAATGTGCTTTGATTTAAACCTTTCCTCTGTAGCTCTGGTTGTATGTTTGGGGTCGTGCACCTGGTGAAATAGTCCATAATAGTCCATAATAGTCTAAAGATTTGTGCAGCCTCTAACAGGTTTTCTTCCTGTGTTCCTCTGTATTTACCTCGATGCATCCTAACATTAAGTTTGACCAGCTTCTCTGTACCGTCCCTGCTGAAAAAAAGCATCCCTATATCATGATGTTGCCACCACCATGTTCAACCATTGGAGGGTTATCAAGCAAGAAGGACTTCCTTAGGTTCATGCCACACCATTTTAGTCACATTTAAGTTTGAAATTATGACTAGGCCACTCCAAAACCTTCATTTAGATTTTTTGAGTCATTCAGTGGTGGCCTTGCTGTTGTGCTTTGGATTATTGTCCTGCTGCATAAGCCCAAGCAAGCTGGAGTTGAAGGTTACTTTAAGGTTTTCCATTAGTACCTACTCGGTGTGGTTCGTCTCGGGTCAGTTCTACTTTACAAGGTCTGGCTTGTTTTCCATTACAATTGAGTAACTGTGTTGCTTTTTACCTTCTTTTTCCCGTGCTCTGTCAAACTTCCAGTCTGCGTAATTACTCTGATATATTCCAGAGTAATTAACAGATAATTACATGATTGTTACGTCTTCACTACCAGCTTCCCATCCGGATCAGATTCCAGTGTTTCCAGTGTTGCCTTGTAATGGTTTAGGCTGTTCCCCTTCAAATGAGCAACAGAGGGGAGGAGGAAGAGGAGAAGAAAGGAGGTGGGGGCTGCTTCTGCTTCATGCAAACTGGCAAGGCATCCCCTGTGGCAACACGCAGCCCTGTCAGCTCCTGCCTCGTGCCTGAATCACTGAATCAGGGGCAACTCACTCATTAAGCCGTTTCTTTCTCTCTTCATCACCCTCTCCTCCTCCTCCTCCTCTCAGCTGCCATCATCTCGACCTTCTTACCCCATCATATCTTCGCTTTCGGCTCCACTCAGGAAAACCCCAGGAGGCCGAGCGGGAAAGCGTGCAGAAGGTGATGGGAGATAAATCAGATAGGGGTTTGCGCCAAAGGAGAACAAAGATGTTGCTTCAGGAGACAGGAAACAGCTCATGACCACAGACAGGTGAAGATAAACCAGATCATCTGGTTACCATGGCATCTGGCAGGGGTGGGTATCTTAGACAGTAGGTGAACACTGTCCTGGAAGTTATTGCAAAAAATTCTCCCCAATAAACATAAAAACCTGGATAGTGACCAATTCAAAGTTTGGACTTAATTTAGGGCTGGACAAAAAATCGCAGCATCACTGTATGTAATTTCCTTATCATAGGGAACTACTTGGACAGCCTTACAGCTCTCTTGTAATATGTCCGATGACTGGTTGTTTGATGCAGCAACAAAATGTTTTAGAAGGTAAAGAGGTGGTAAGTGGGTCGGGTTGTTTTAAAGCCAAAACAAGCTGAAACAACCAAATTATTTTATTTTATTTTTCCTGGAGCTGGAAAGACGACTCGCTCTGGGGTGCATGTCTGAAATAATCTCAAAGCAAAAAGACATTAATACTATTTTCTTATTCATTTATCGCAAACCATTTCGTTGTCAACTTCCACCAGCATTATTGCATATCTTGTGTTTTCCTGTCCTAACTTGAATCTGATTGGTCGTTCGTGCTTGAAAATTCTTCAGTGTGGCTAAATTAAAACAATTCTGTAAGGAAGGGTGGGCCAACATTTTTTAGGTGTTTTGTTTTATTCCTTATTCATTTGAAAACCAATTTAGAGATGGATTCTGATTTTTAGGTCTAAAATCTGATGATTACGGAAGCCCTGAAGGCAAGTGAGAAAAATGGGTTTTTACAAAGACCCATTTTTAGTCTCTCATGACTTTAGAAGATCCTTGCAAGTAAAAACAAAATCTAGATTTAAGTTTCTTGTAATACATTTGTTTTCTGCCACTAGAGGCACAGGAGTAAAATCACAGCCTTTCACTCACTTCTGTATTGTTTAAATGGATAGTCAATGGGGTGGCTTCCAAGAAAAATACATTTCTCTAATATTTTTTGTTTCACTGTTCTTTCAGGGCAGAACAAAAAAACATGCTTGCTTCAGAAATTAGTAGTCAGAAAGGCATAGCGGAAAAGGTAAGGTGGGCAGATTTCCTACACCACTCGATTAAAATGTTTTTTGATCACCTTTCAGAAAAGAAATGATGAAGTTTGGTTAGGCTTAAAAATGGATCTTTATGAAAAAAAAAAAAACACATTTATTTGCCCCTCAGAGCTTCCGTAGCTAATATATGCCCTTTAAATAAATCTGACTATTAGTCAAACTCTTATTCATGCAAAGTTTTATTCCCTTCATACACGGGTGAGTGAATAAACCAGCAGCTGCAGCAATACTTATGAATGTACCAAGCAACCTCCTGTCCTCATTCATAAACACGCAGGATGCTTATATAATACCTATGCAGAGTGCCCTCTCTGCACTATTTATAGGCCCTATAGCATGCAGCGGGAAAAGAGCGAGGCCAATTCGCGCAGTGCCCTTCAAGACCAACACACGGCCCTTGGAGGGACTGCCGGGGCCCGACTTCAGGGAGCTATAATTAGACACACGTCATGGAAGAGCCAGCAAAGAGGGAGAGACAGGCGAAGTGACAGATGGGGGGGGGGTGGGAACATTAACGGACTAAGCTGAGCTGCTGATGATAGAGGTTTGTGTTTCAGATGTATCTGCAGGGGTCTGTAAGTTTCTTCATAAATGCGGCATATAAAAGAGTTCTTGGCACCCTTGAGGCTGTTGGAACCCCACAGACAGTAAATCCACCTATCCTGTCATTATATGACAAACATGGTGTCCCCAGAGAGCCACCAGGGTTGTTGGGTTAAAAATAATTTACAATCTGTCAGCAGGATGTAAATTAACACCCTCACAGCTTGGAGTAAATAAAGAAACCATAAAATCACCACATCGATGGCCAAATGACACTTTTATCACCATAACGTTGACCTGAATGGGGCTCAGTGTCAGCGGGTGGATCGATGAAGGCACTTTAGATGTCAGGGTGACATAACGATGCCGGAGGACACTCTGCAGGAGCAGAGCAGGATGAAGATGAAGGAGAAACATCCTGGCAGGTTTGACAGCTGATTGGTGCCTTAAAAAAACGCTAAAGCCAACCGTGGGAAAGACGGGCAGGGAAATGGTACATCTATAACAGCTGATTGTCAGATCTTGGATTAGAATTTTTCAGTGTCCTTAACCAGCAGCATCCAAATAGTTCACATCCTGACCACATGACTTTTTATGCAGAAGTAGATAACTGAGATCATAATGTGACATTTGTTTTGTTGAGTTAACCAAACTGAATTTGTCTCAAAATAATAACAAAATAATTATGGCAGGAAAAAAAATTGTCTGCTTAGGGTCATTTTCCTTTTTTTTTTTTTTTTTTTTTACCGTGTCCTGTCCGGCAGAGTAGCGCTCGGAATTGTTGTCTGAGTGCCAGAATTGCCCAACAGATTTACTTTCACAAGCGGAGCATCACAGCTATTGCTTTAAAGCTCTGCTTGATATTTATAAAAGAAACTTTATTATAAACTTCTTTGGGAATATTTCAATTGTTACGGACACGGAGACTGAAATGAAAAAGAAAACAGAAGCTTGATAAAGAGAGAGATGGGGCAAAAGGGAAGAAGGGGAAAAAAGGAGGAGAGAAAGAAGGATGAATAGAATAAAAGATTACACCCTGCTTGCTTATACACAAAATAACAAACGGGATTTATGAATGTAAAATGCACTTAGTGAGAAGTGCAGCCCAATATAGATCATCTGTGTATCTATCAACACCTGTGTGGACGCGCTTTGTATACAAGGCTTCTCCACAAAAATATGCAACAGCGAGTGTGAAGACCCACCGAACTGCTCGTGGTCCCCGGGCGGACACTGAGGAGATCCGAGCCACAGACATCCAAAGGCCCCCCAAAGCACAGGAACCCCAGGAGAACCACCGCCGGGACTACCACAACCCCCCCCAGAGAAGAGCAGTGGAGAGTCCCAGGGGAGCCACCCAGCAGTGACAGTGCAGAAGCCCCAGGGAACCGCAGCGACGAGCCCACAGGCCCTGCCGGCAGCCGTCCACGCCCGAGCAGATCCAGCCAGGGACCCAGACACCCAAGACCCCGGGACACACCACCCCCAAGGCAGAGGCCCGACAGAGCCCAGGGGTCCAGGCCCCGGCAGGCAGCCACCGGGAGTGAGCCAGCACACACCAAAGCTCCCAGCCCCGGACACCGAGAACCACGAGTACACCAGCAGGCAGAGACTCCAACCACCGACAGGCAGGGTGGCGGGGAGGAAATAGGCCCCCCATAATATGGGGGGGCCTAAGCTGATCCAGGAGAGGGAGCAGTCCAAGACCCAACCTGTCACAGAAAACAGGCACTCACAGTCACAGTCACCCACTCCCACCCTCATCCACACACATAAAATCACTCGCTCCCAACGTAAAGACAAACAACAATGGATGTCATACACTCACTCACACTCCCTATGCATGCTCTATACTCCAAGGTCCGGTCGCCGGCAGCCCCTAGGGGCAACCAGCCTCCGGACCCAGGAGGTGGTCCCCTTCCCTCCTGGGGCAGAGACAGGCAGACAGGCCCAGACCCAGGTGGTCCCGGCCCGGCCCCCGCCCAGAACCCAGTCCCCAACAACCCCCATCCACCTCGGGAGAGGGGGCTATGTACAAAAGAGGGGTCCACATGGCCCAAACCAGCCCGCCAACCAGAGCCGCCCCCGACGGAGCAGTCCCGACCCCCCAACGAGCTCCGATCCCGACCCCATGAGTCTCCCAGCCCCTGTGAACCCTAACATGAACCTCGCCACAGGGCCACCCCCAACAGGGACAACGATATCGAACACATGCCCCCGAACCCAAACGCCATGAATCCCCCCCCCCCACAGGGGCACACCCCCACAGGTGAACTCCATAGCCGAGAGGCCGATGAAGCCACACCCACCCAGCGCAAGTTCCACATACAGCCCCGCTCTAAGCACCCCCACCGCACCCCGCTCCCCCACCACACAGCGCATGACAGCGTTGACTTTGCAGCAATCCCTCATACTGAGCATGCATGTAGCGACAGTGGAGAGGAAAATCTCCCTTTTAACAGGAAGAAACCTCCAGCAGAACCAGGCTCAGTGTGAGCGGCCATCTGCCACGACCGACTGGGGGTTAGAGAGAACAGAGCAGAGACACAAAGAGAACAAAGAAGCACTGATCCAGGATTACTTTCTATGGGAAGGAAAAGGTAAATGTTAATGGATGTAGCTCCTTTAGTCGTTTCACCTAGAAAGAAAGAACAGATAAACTCTGAGCCAGTTTTCAAGGTTAGAATCTGAAAGAGAGCACATAGAGTTAGTTACAGTAAAAGCTCCGTCAGTAGCTATGTCTAGGAAAGAGAAAGGGCTAAACACTGAAAGACAGGGCCATGTGGATCATCGGTAGAGGGTGAGCATTAAGTTGTTGCGAGCAGAAGCTTGGAGGATTCCCCTCTCCAGAAGGTGTTACAGGTAGACACAGAGTCAGGCCAGGTGTAGCTTCTAGGAAGAGAAAAAGAGAGAGAACAAAGTTAAAAGCTGAAATAACAGCAAATAATACAAAATTGAAGAGTAGTGTGAGAAAGTAGCGAAGAGGGTGAAAGTGGTCATTATGTCCTCCAGCAGCCTAAGCCTATAGCAGCATAACTACAGAGATAGCTCAGGATAAACTAAGCCACTCTAACTATAAGCTTTATCAAAAAGGAAAGTTTTAAACCTAGCCTTAAAAGTAGACAGTTTGTCCATCTAGAGCCCACTGATGGCCACTGTTATACTAAAAACCACAACGATTGGGATATCTCTCTGTCAGATTAACCATAACCATTGGAAAAGAGAGGGGGTCATACAGGTAGCAGAAATGGAGGGTGTGTTTGCACCTCAACCATAACTGAGCCGGTTTAGGCTAAACCTGACTCCCCCTTACTCGATCCAACAAGGGGAGAAGAAGACGGAGGTAAAATAAGGAAGATAGCTCAGGATAACCTAAGCCACTCTACCTATAAGCTTTATCAAAAAGGAAAGTTTTAAACCTAGCCTTAAAAGTAGACAGTTTGTCCATCTAGAGCCCACTGATGGCCACTGTTATACTAAAAACCACAACGATTGGGATATCTCTCTCTGTCAGATTGATTATAACTATTGTAAAAGAGAGGGGGTCATACAGGTAGCAGAAATGGAGGGTGTGTTTACACCTCAACCATAACTGAGCCGGTTTAGGGTAAACCTGACTCCCCCTTACTCCATCCAACAGGGACGGAGCAAGGCTCCCTCCCTCATAAACTAAGCCACTCTAACTATAAGCGTTATCAAAAAGGAAAGTTTTAAGCCTAGCCTTAAAAGTAGACAGGGTGTCCGCCTCACGGACTAAAACTGGGAGCTGGTTCCACAGGAGAGGACCCTGATAACTAAAGGATCTGCCTCCCATTCTACTTCTAGAGACTCTAGGAACCACCAGTAAACCTGCAGTCTGAGAACGAAGTGCCCTATTAGGAACGTATGGAACAATCAGATCTCTGATGTATGATGGAGCTAGATCATTAAGGGCTTTATATGTGAGGAGGAGAATTTTAAATTCTATTTTGGATTTAACAGGGAGCCAGTGAAGGGAAGCTAAAGTGGGGGAAATATGATCTCTCTTTTTAATTTTCATCAGAACTCTTGCTGCAGCATTTTGAATCAGCTGAAGGCTTTTAACTGCATTTTGTGGACATCCTGATAGTAAAGAATTACAATAGTCCAGCCTTGAAGTAACAAATGCATGGACTAGTTTTTCAGCGTCAATCCTGGACAGGATATTTCTAATTTTGGCAATGTTCCGGAGATGATAAAAGGAAATCCTAGAAACCTGTTTAATATGGGATTTAAATGACATGTCAACCAATGAGCTGTTGACCAGAGCTGACGCATGGACGCTAAGGGATATTAGCAGCTATGGAGGAAGAAGGCGAGGGGAAAGACGTGCCGCCAAGAAAGAGATTGAAAGCGTCAAAAGTGTGGGATCACTTTAAATTAAACAGGAAAGAAAAGGCAGTGTAGTTCGTGCACTGCTGAATGGATTTGACATAAAGCTCATCCTCAATGCTGCAACACCTCAGCAGGAAACGTCCACTGCATACATCAAGCTCACCTGTCGGGAGCTACGTCCATAGCAGTGTTTACTAACATGCCTCAGTTTAGGTTTGCTATTTAATTTTAGGTTGTTGTGAGATGTTTTATTTCTCATCTGTTTTTGCACTTTAAAAATGTTGGTTTTTTTGGACTTTAAACTTCAGACTGAAAGTCTAGTGTACTATCTGTAATAAATTTATACACTGCTCAAAAAAATAAAGGGAACACTTAAACATCACAGTATAACTCCAAGTAAATCGAACTTCTGTGAAATAAAACTGTCCACTTAGGAAGCAAAACTGATTGACAATCGATTTCACATGCTGTTGTGCAAATGGAAAAGACAACAGGGGGAAATCTTTGGCGATTAGCAAGACACACTCAATAAAGGAGTGGTTCTGTAGGTGGGGACCACAGACCACTTCTCAGTACCTATGCTTTCTGGCTGATGTTTTGGTCACTTTTGAATGTTGGTGGTGCTTTCACACTCGTGGTTGCATGAGACGGACTCTACAACCCACACAAGTGGCTCAGGTAGTGCAGCTCATCCAGGATGGCACATCAATGCGAGCTGTGGCAAGAAGGTTTGCTGTGTCTGTCAGCGTAGTGTCCAGAGCTTGGAGGCGCTACCAGGAGACAGGCCAGTACACCAGGAGACGTGGAGGAGGGCAACAACCCAGCAGCAGGACCGCTACCTCCGCCTTTGTGCAAGGAGGAACAGGAGGAGCACTGCCAGAGCCCTGCAAAATGACCTCCAGCAGGCCACAAATGTGCATTTGTCTGCACAAATGGTTAGAAACCGACTCCATGAGGATGGTATGAGGGCCCAACGTCCACAAATGGGGGTTGTGCTCACAGCCCAACACCGTGCAGGACGCTTGGCATTTGCCAGAGAACACCAGGATTGGCAAATTCACCACTGGCGCCCTGTGCTCTTCACAGATGAAGGCAGGTTCACACTGAGCACATGGGACAGACTTGAGTCTGGAGACACCGTGGAGAGCGATCTGCTGCCTGCAACATCCTTCAGCATGACCGGTTTGGCAGTGGGTCAGTAATGGTGTGGGGTGGCATTTCTTTGGAGGACCGCATGGCCCTCCATGTGCTTGCCAGAGGTAGCCTGACTGTCATTAGTTACTGAGATGATCCTCAGACCCCTTGTGAGACCATATGCTGGTGCGGTTGGCCCTGGGTTCCTCCTAATGCAGGACAATGCTAGACCTCATGTGGCTGGAGTGTGTCAGCAGTTCCTGCAAGATGAAGACATTGAAGCTATGGACTGGCCCGCCCGTTCCCCAGACCTGAATCCGATTGAGCACATCTTGGACATCATGTCTCGCTCCATCCACCAACATCACGTTGCACCACAGACTGTCCAGGAGTTGGCGGATGCTTTAGTCCAGGTCTGGGAGGAGATCCCTCAGGAGACCATCCACCGTCTCATCAGGAGCATGCCCAAGCGTTGTAAGGAGGTTATACAGGCACGTGGAGGCCACACACAATACTGGGCCTCATTTTGACTTGTTTTAAGGACATTACATCAAAGTTGGATCAGCCTGTAGTGTGTTTTTCCACTTTAATTTTTTGTGTGACTCCAAATCCAGGCCTCCATTGGTTAATAAATTAGATTTCCATTGATGATTGTGTGATTTTGTTGTCAGCACATTCAACTTTGTACAGAACAAAGTATTCAATGAGAATATTTCATTCATTCAGATCTAGGATGTGTTATTTGAGTGTTCCCTTTATTTTTTTGAGCAGTATATATATATATATATATATATATATATATATATATATATATACACAGGGGTTGGACAATGAAACTGAAACACCTGGTTTTAGACCACAATAATTTATTAGTATGGTGTAGGGCCTCCTTTTGCTGCCAATACAGCGTCAATTCGTCTTGGGAATGACATATACAAGTCCTGCACAGTGGTCAGAGGAATTTTAAGCCATTCTGCTAACGTTTCCTGACTCGCTCCTCCAAAACATCCCAAAGGGGCTCAATAATATTTAGATCTTGTGACTGTGCAGGCCATGGGAGATATTCAACTTCACTTTCATGTTCATCAAACCAATCTTTCACCAGTCTTGCTGTGTGTATTGGTGCATTGTCAGCCTGATACACGGCACCGCCTTCAGGATACAATGTTTGAACCATTGGATGCACATGGTCCTCAAGAATGGTTCGGTAGTCCTTGGCAGTGACGCGCCCATCTAGCACAAGTATTGGGCCAAGGGAATGCCATGATATGGCAGCCCAAACCATCACTGATCCACCCCCATGCTTCACTCCGGGCATGCAACAGTCTGGGTGGTACGCTTCTTTGGGGCTTCTCCACACCGTAACTCTCCCGGATGTGGGGAAAACAGTAAAGGTGGACTCATCAGAGAACAATACATGTTTCACATTGTCCACAGCCCAAGATTTGCGCTCCTTGCACCATTGAAACCGACGTTTGGCTTTGGCATGAGTGACCAAAGCTTTGGCTATAGCAGCCCGGCCGTGTATATTGACCCTGTGGAGCTCCCGACGGACAGTTCTGGTGGAAACAGGAGAGTTGAGGTGCACATTTAATTCTGCCGTGATTTGGGCAGTAGTGGTTTTATGTTTTTTGGATACAATCCAGGTTAACACCCGAACATCCCTTTCAGACAGCTTCCTCTTGCGTCCACAGTTAATCCTGTTGGATGTGGTTCGTCCTTCTTGGTGGTATGCTGACATTATCCTGGATACCGTGGCTCTTGATACATCACAAAGACTTGCTGTCTTGGTCACAGATGCGCCAGCAAGACGTGCACCAACAATTTGTCCTCTTTTGAACTGTGGTATGTCACCCATAATGTTATGTGCATTTCAATATTTTGAGCAAAACTGTGCTCTTAACCTGCTAATTGAACCTTCACACTCTGCTCTTACTGGTGCAATGTGCAATCAATGAAGACTGGCTACCAGGCTGGTCCAATTTAGCCATGAAACCTCCCACACTAAAATGACAGGTGTTTCAGTTTCATTGTCCAACCCCTGTATATAAGTAATATATTTCTACTATCTTAAGTTCTACAGCAAAACAGAATTTTTATTCGATTACTCGATTGATCGTCAGAATAATCCAAAGAATACGCGATTACTAAAATAATCGTTTACAACAGCCCTAGTCCATTTACATCTTCAAAATGAATCAGAATCTATCATTTAAGGAGGTAATTTTTCAAAATTTTCTCCTGGGAAAGCATGTTCTCAGACCTCTCCTTGATGAAAATGTATGGATGACCAGAGTCATCCATACCACATCTTGTACATCTGGACCCAGGAGCCCACAAGACCATAAACCAGTCTTGGTTAAAAGTGTTTAAAGGGTTATTTTCATATAATATTATATGTTATGTGTTAAAAGTGTGTTGAATACATAGCCACTCCCACCTCATGTCCACCTTCCAGTCATGGAAAACATTTCAGACTCAGGATTGTTTTTCCTGAGAATGTGTCTGAATCAAAGTATATGAGGAAAGCTACCTTCTGTATGAACACTTAGTGCAGGCCAAATAGGGTTTTTTCTGCCTATTTCCATATCCTTGAATTTCTCTTCTACAACCATTACCTTGATCTATACACTCGCTGCCCCCTTTTTGCTTTTGAATCATCCTTCCTGGCATAGATTAAATAAGGTGTTGACAACATTCCTCAGATATTTTGTTCTATATTAACATCATCATACAGTTACTGCAGATTTGTTGGCTGCACATCCATGATGCAGATATGCCGTTCCACAACATCCAGAAGTTGCATTTTTGGATTAAGGTGTGGTGACTGGAGGTCATTGGAGTACGGTAATCACAGTGTTGTCTTCAGGTTTGATATAGTTGAGCTTTGTGCCAAGTTTCATTATCATGAAGAGTTGGACAGCAACAATACTCCGGTAGGCTGTCATGTTTAAGGACACTCTTACCGGTACTAAGGGATTCTAACCATGAATGAGTTTCACTTAGTTGCACCATTTCAACTACACAATTGTTTCAGTTTAATAAGACCAAAATTTATTTTCATAATTTTTCTTTGAAGGTAAAGTTAAATGCAATAAAATAGAAAACCAAACATTCAACGGAAAAGCATTTTTTTACCAGAAGGATTAGCACAAAATATGGACTGTAGATGGAAACTGCTCTGCATTTTTAAGAAATCAGTCCCTTTTTGGTTAGCAGTCTTGATTCCTTTTCAGCCTCAGCTGTGCAGAGTTTTTTCCTTTCACTTGCAGTCTTCGCAGAGTCCCTCGGCGCCCGTTTGTTACGTAATGGATCAGTTCCCCTGCAGTGGAGTCATTATTTTTGAATGAGGACAGCGATGACAGCGGTTGCAGGAAAGCAGGTTATCAGCTCGATCTACTTGACTCTGAAAACAGCAGTCAAGCAGTTAGAATGCAAAATGACTTCATTGCTCTCATGGCCCACAGGGCTACAGAGCTGTCCCAAAAAACCCTCACCGCAGTTTGCAAACATACATTTAGGTACGGTTATAAATAAATAATATTGTCTTGCGGTGTATTGATAAATGTGGGAATAAAAATCCACAAATTCACCAATTTCCTAACTCCTTTGGCCACACCTCCTTCGTTAGAAAAATTGTTTTTTCCCATTTTAAAGATTTTTTTGTTTCCAATAAGATTGCTGAGGACCACAGAAACTAAAAACATATTCTCATGCTTGCTGTTAAAGCAGGGGTTAGATACTTAAATGAGATTGCATTTTTGATTTTAAAAGATTAATTATTACATGCGTTTTTGAGGTATTTTGGTTAGGGTTAGGTTATTTCTGCTTTGAATGCTTAAATGTATTTTATTTTATTTCACAACATTAGAATAAAAGATGTTTGACATGCTTTACTTGTAGGAATGTTTTTCAGATATATGTTTTTGATTCAAAACTTGGAAAATAAGATGGAGCTAAAGCTAGCAGTCCTAATATCTAACAACCCAAGAGGTGCTAAGTGGTAACAAGTTAATGACCGCTAACATGATGTCAACTGGTACTGACAAGTAACAAGCTATCGGGTGCTAGCAGGTGCGATGTAGTGCTGACAAGTAACAGCTGCTAACACATGTTAACTGCCAATAATAGATAACAGTATCAGGCTAATGCCTCTTTTCCATTAGTACCTACTCAGAACGGTTCGTCTTGGGTCAGTTCTACTCTACACAGTTTGAGTACCATCTCAATGTTTAGCTTATATGCAAGCAGATGCTAGCAATTGCTAACTGGCTCCATTAGACGCAATTATGAGTGCTTAGGCTACTGAACATTTCATGCATCAATACGAAAAACTATTTGGTGTTGCCAGTGAAGCACACAATTAGTTGACATCTAGTTGGTTAAGAATGTGTCTGTGGACTACATAAAGCTGTTATAACAGGAAAGGGAAGATTTTCTTTTTTTTTTTATTTTGCTATTAGTAAGTGCAAGCTTTTAAATTGAAAACCTACAACTAATCTGTAAGATGCTATGCAGTAAAACTGAATTCAACATGTTCCCAGCTAGCTAAAACAATATAAATGACAGTTACTGTGTAGATTTTATTTTGCAAATGAATGTGTATAGGCTATGTACATTTTTAAAAGCAGTTTTAGATTACGAAATAGATTCCCATATAATAGTATTATTGGTTGGCTTAGACCTGGATGTAGCCCACGCCGAGCAGGATAACAATAAACATCTGTTTCTTCAGGAAATATGATAGTTACAGTGACAGAGACTAATCTGATTTCATGCTATTTTATGACAACCAGGCTTTCCTTTTCTTGAGAATTCTTCTGTTTACTTGAATTGATTGAGACCGCTAAATTATAAAACGTTTTATCTCATCTCTTAATCTGGGATGGCCACAGTTTGCAACAGCTCATACCCTTATTTTGTATCAAAAAAGCCTTTGTAATGTTGGTTCAGTTGTACTGTCTGGTAATTTACTATGTTCTGTATGTTCTCCAGAGCGGTGGACAGGATGTTAAAGCTGCAGTAGGGAGTTCTGAGAAAACCTGGACTTAGCCTAATAATTTGTATAGGCACACCTTACAGGTCCCACCCCGTTGCTCTCTGCTGTGCTACAGCCCTCCCTCCACAGCTGAGCCTGTCATAAACGCGCAGCTTGCTCTTTGTCATTGGTCTTCTTCTGTTTACCTTTTGAGCAGCACGTACACAAGCGTGATTGACACTGCTAAGACATTCCTCCTGGCTTCTGATTGGTTGTTTCTGACTGGAAGCAGTGTAATTTTGCAAATGGCAGTTGGACCACTGGGAGGAACCAGAGGGGCTTGATTTTTTTTCCACAGATCATCTGTTTTATATTCTACTGTCAGGACATAGTGACATTTTTAACAGATATGTAAAAAATACATTTTTACAAAAGTTACCTACTGCATCTTTAACTGGTATGCTCTTGCAAACACCCTGTACCTAAAAAGATAATCGGTGTTAATACCTTATGGGCTGTAATGGATAACATGCTAATGGATGCTAACCCAATTGGCATGGCACTAATAGCTAATAAACTAATTGTGTCAGTAATAGCTTAAAACTAACATGTGCTAAGTTGAACCCGTAGCTAATAAGCTAATGAATGTAAACAGGTGCAACATGGCTTTTAATAACTAACCAACCAGAAGATGCTAACAGCTGCTAAGTGGACTTGGTAGCCAATAAGCTAGTGTGTGTTAACAATATGGCACTTATAGCTAACAAGATAGTAGATGCTAAAGCTGCGTTTATACTTGATGCGTTAAACAGGGCGTGAGGGGGCGAGCGCCAACAGTGACGCAATCACGCCGTCCCCGCCCCAGCACAAGGGCCCCACACGCTGTCGCAGCCCGTGGTCGTGCACCTTTGAATTTTTGTAACCTGGCGCGAACCGCACACACTGTGCTCCATTCAGAATGATCGAAGTTGAAGGTTCAAACATTTCACTCACAAATAAATCGCTTCTTCGTGAACAGAAGGAAGTAACAGAAAAGAAAAACAACAAAGCAAAGGGCAAGAGAAATGCGAGCTACAAAATTAGATTGTATGCATTACCACGTTTTTTTAATTACTTTTTCATTGTTAAGAGTCCAAAATTGTTTCTAGGTACAGTTTTAGATCCTTTACAAAGAGGTCAAAAGCTTTTGCCTCTTCATGGTTTTACTCTTATGAATCTGAAACTTTGCAAGAAACAGAATCGCGTTGATAAGAAATGTTTTCAATAGTGCACACAACCATTTCTGTTGTTACGTGAAGCGCTTCTTCTCTCTTTTACTACATTTCCACTGGTTACCTAGCATACTGCCCCATTTTGGAGAATACTGCAGCAATGTGAGCGTCAACTATAAATGCCTGACAGCGATTGTTCAGGCTCACACGCCGTCACCGGAGTCCTGCATGCCAGCCCAAACCGAGCTTTGACAAGGGTTAAGTGGTGTATGTAGCAAATAAACCAATGGGTGCTAACAGGTGCTACATGTAACTAATAACTAACAAGCTAATAGATGCTAACAGGCACTAGGTGACACTATTAGTTAGCAAGGTAGCAGATGATAAAAGGTGCTAAGTAGCACCAATAGCTAATAATCTAATGGATTTTAGCAGGTGCAACATTGCTAAATGTGATTTATCTAACTGCATTTCAATACAATACTGAAATAATTGTACTATTTAAATTAGGTTTTACCTTTTATGCAATTAACACAAAGTTAAAACAATAGAAAAACACTGCGGGCACAAATTACTGACTTTTTTAGCAAGAGTAAACTTAAAATTGCTGTGTATTAAACAATGTTCAGGCTTAGGATTAGCACAGTTCTTTTATTTATTAAACATATCTTTTAAAAACAAAGCCTTGGTAACTTTGATAAACATCATATTTTTACAAATAATTTACAGCATTGCATTACATGAAAGAGAAAGTAAAGGCCACATTGAACGTCACAACTAGGATTCAGAATGACTGTGTTGTGCATACACAGTTTGTTTGAAGCCATTTACATGTATTACATTTTGAAAGGCTCATTTTTTCTTTTTAATATTATAGCTGTCATACAGCAACATACACAGACACTCAAGTTAACAAAAATATCATTTATAATTAGAGCAAAACACAGGGCACAAGTTGAGGTTTTGCAGACAGTTTGTATACTGTGTTTATATACATATATTTATATATGTATTTTTTTTCTTTATCTGTTGCATTAATGGGACCTGGTGCCGCAGCATGAGAACATCAATATAAAGACAGATTGAGACCTGAATACATGAAAATACACTGAAGGTTGTTACACTCATGCCTGCATGGGTCTAACATTATTTTTCTTTGAAACAATTGAACAGTGTTGTTAAAAGCCAAGATTTAAGGTCCATTTAGGCAGTTCTATCTTATCGCTGACTTAAAAAAAAAATCAGTTAAACATAAGAAAAGGTATAACAATTGAAACATTTTATGATAAAAATAATCGGATATCCTGAAGATCATCCTAAACTGTCATTTTCTCAATGAAGTATTTAAGGTTTATTTTTCTTTACTTTATCACACAGGAAGACTGAGTACTCTACATTCAATACATTTATCAATGATACATTATTTCTACGTACAACCAGTCGGTTGCATCACTGTAGTGTTAACATGGATGCACATTTTTATGTTTACTGGTTAGTTAAAATAATGGTAACAGATTCTGATTAAGGCACTATAAAGGTTTTATGCACAGATAAAAACAACCAGACGAATTTACTGATGATATTTAAATTTGATCTTTTATTGCATATAGATGGAGAACTGCTGGTTTCTTATTAGTGGCGCATTTTACATAACCACACAATAAAATGACAAACTTACCTTACTGTATGCATTAATATGGTGACGAAATTCATTTTCAAGAACAACTTAAGTTAAATAAAATGTTCAAAATCTGTCCATTTTCCATCAAGCAAGGTCTGATTCCTTGAATATAAATTAAATTATATTTGCTATGTTGGTTTCCAAATGCATGCTTGAATATTGTGTTTTTTCTTTTCTTTTTTTAAAGGCTTTTGCGGTACTAGCCGCCTTTATTCGTATTTAATAGTAGCTGGACGGGAAGAAGGATCCGGGGCCGGTATTTGAACCGGGGACAACTGCTTTGAGGACTGTGGCCCCTGCATGTGGTGCACCTGCCATGTGGCGGCCATTAAGTTGTTTTCTGATTGGCTTAAGATTTTTCAGTTTGAGGTTTGATGCTGAACCTTTTCTTTTAAATAATGCTTATATGCATTTATAAACCAGAGGGGATGTATATCCAGAGGTAAATTTTATTTTAAATAAAATGCCTAAAACTGTGGTAAATAATGTATAGAAGGATATGTTTAAATTTTTTGTCACGCATGAATGTTTTAGATCAGCGAACAAATTTTAATATCAGACAAAAATAACCTGAGTAAATACTGATCTAAAAAGATGATTTTAGGGAAAACTGTATCCAACTTGGCCCTTGGTAAACAAGTATCTGCCCGTGTTTGAAATCATGAATTGTTATTACCACATTGTTGTTTGTTTTAATCTTTATATTCTTCAGGCCCTAGAATCAAGAAATATCTTAAGAAGATTCTGTCTGACGGTATAAAATAGGCTAAACGATTTTAAAAAGCAACACAATAATACCAATTCGGAAGAAATATACAAACAGATGAGGAGACATCCATTGGTCTGAATGGGTTACAAAAGCCATTTCAAAGACTTTTGGACTCCAACGAGCCATTTTCCAGAAACGACGAAAACATGGAGCGGCGGTAAACTTTCTCAGCTGGGATCTTTTTAGCAAAATTACTCCGAGAGAACATTGACGGATCACCCAGAAGGTAATAAAATAAGCTGAAACAAAATCGAAAGCACTGCAAGCCCCGATTGCCTCAGTTAAGATTTATGAAAAATGGCATCTATGGCAGAGTTTAAAGGTGAAAACAACTGCTGAGTAAAAAGAAAACCAAGTGCTGTTTGACATTCACCAAAAACATGTTGATGACGCCCAATAATTTTACTAAATTTTCTGTGTACTAACAAGACACAAGTGGAACGTTTTGGAAGATGTGCATCAAATTATATACAGTGTAAAACTTGCACAGTCATTTAGAATTTTATAAAATAAAGGTTTTGAAGTGGTCTAGTAATAACAAGTAATAAGTAATATCAATTTAAATGCTGTGGCATGACCTCAAACATGTTTTAAAACCCTCCAATGTGGCTGAATCAAACACAATTCTGCAAAGCAGAGTTGGCCAAAATTCCTCTGCAGAGAATCGTGGCCAGCTATCATTATTGATGGCATTTCAAGGGTGCCACAACCTGTCATCAGGATGAGATGGCAGTTTTTTTCTTTTCTTTTTTTTTTTTACAAAAGGCCAGGCTGGTTTAGAAAGATTGTTCTCCCATTTGCAGAACTATTCACTCACTTGAGCAGATAATGTAAAAAATGAATCAGATAAAAGAACTCATAGATGGAGTACAAATGTAACCATTTTGTTTAATGAGTCAAATCTGTATATAAAGGCTAAGACTTCCTATGCAATAAGATAAAAAAAGCTAATTTATTGCAAGCCATTAAAATGACCTAATTTAATTTCTTGCACTGTTTTAATTATTTATTAGATTTCTTTCAAAATAATAACATCGTAATGCTATTTCATCCTATTAATAACTTAATTTTTCTTTCTTTATTAGAATGTTATAGGAGTTTGTAATAGTTGCTGATAAAACTTGAGTTTTTACATTACACATTTTTTAAAATCCCAACTATTTTGGTTCAAGGCAGAATTCAAACTCTTCTACCTACAGGATGAATGAAGCTAACTGAGGTTAAAACCAGTTTAAAACCAGCTTTACACTCATGAAAATGTCAAAGCCACATGAACGTACACGCAATAAACAGAAAGTGACGCCTCTGCATGTGCGGTCATGTAAAACACCTGGAGATTTCTCAGAATTAAGGATTTATTTTATCAAAAATAGATCACAATAGAAGATTGTCAAAAATTAACATCGACAGATGGAATAAAGAAAAACAGAAGAAATCATATATCATATGATATATCATATCAATAATGCATTTTGCATACACTACTTCCACTTCAAAGTTCCCACAATACAGGAATCGATTGCTTCTTCTTGTTATAGGATGAGAATGACTCAATGATGAACCTGAACTGAAGTTTGCAGCTTAGAAATGAAGCATAAAGACATAGGAGCAGCTAGGGTGAACATATGCAATCTGACGACAGTTTCTGCTGTCTTTTGTCATCAGCACACTGTCGCACTCACAATGGAAACGTTGCATCATTATTATTGCACTTACAGTATGCAGAACACATTATTCATCAGTGCTTCAGTCAAACCGAAATCTCCCTCGTCTGTTTTTATGCCTCAGAAAAGCATTTATAGTCGGACAAAAGCTGCAGAGTGGATGAACTTCTGTATTTATGTGGGTTGCAGTAATGCAGGTTTGTCGATACACTAAATCTTTAAGAAGAGAGCAAGAGTTTGGATCTATTTACACAAATAGAAATCTACTGCACATTCTCACCCCACGTCAGCTAGCTTTTAGCCCAAATGAATAACACATTTCCACCCAAATTTCATTATATATTAAAAACGAATCTTTCAGTTGAATTTGTTTTATTTTGCTGGTTCAAAAGTTGAGCTGATAGGCTGCAGGTGGGGCTATCTCTGCATCCAGGACTAAGGAAAACTATGCAACAAGCCAAAGTAAATTAACATTTACCAATAAAATGTTGTGATAACATTTCAGCTAAATTTTGTAGAGATTTAAAATTGTGCTATACCCAGATTTTTGACAGAGATATACTGTAAAGCTTACAAAGCTACAGTGGCTTGCTGTACGATGTAGTCGCCCCCAACTTCACAATCCTTACTCTTTTCATGGCTTTTTCGGGTTGTATAATTGGTGTTCTTTGAACTCTGAAAATTAATAAAAAGTTCAGCCTAAACAAACATTATGAAAATCTGGCTTTGTTGAATTATTTGATCATCCTAACAACTTTTCAACCACTGTTAGACATCAATAAGTGTCCACACGTGGTTGGTCAATGAACATGCTGGTTCACATCCCTTAGGGCTCCTTGGCACTGAATGAATACCTTGCTGTGCTCTCCATACCTTTTCAGCCATTTCAGTTATATTGTTGCATATGTTCCTGACATTCAGACTACTACTTAAACTAATCTAGAATGATAGTACTGCCATGATCGGGTTGTAACCGAGCCACGAGGCTGTTGTCCTTGCGCAGAACATCCACTTTCTGTCTGAATTTTACATTCATGCAACGGCCTCCATTCAGTATTCAGTATTCCAAGGCCTTGGAAATGGGCACCCTTAATATTTATCTTATAAAACCAAAATACCTTTATCGCTGATGATAGAATGATATATATCAGCGAAGCTTAAATCCCCCTAATGCTCAAGTGTTCAGACGTTATTTTAATTTAGGTGAAAATCTGCTGTTAAAACCAAATATTTTGCAATGAAAGTACAGAAACTACAGCGATCATAATGTGCAAGTTCAAAGATATATGCAGCCATCTTGGGGATTTGTCTCCACCTGCAGCTCATCTTGCTCCAATAATTTGCGTATTTGTTATAATTTGTCCAGAAATCTGGAGAAAACCTGTGCACACATTTAATAATCAAGAAAAAATGCTACAATTTCCCAGTCTGTTTGTTTTCCCACATTCTAGATGTAAAAACATGTGCTGGTCTGATTTCTTGTTAAATGCTTAAGACAGGTAGAGCCACTCTGCAGAATTATTGCCTTTTAAACTAACAAAAAATGCAAAAACAAACAAACCAATGTGCAAAAACACTGCTTTTCTCGCTCAGGCTGAACATCTGAGGCTCATTTATTTTCTCCTCAGGAACATTTCTACCTAAAATCAGGGTGAAAATATCTTTATAGTCTTCTTCTTTGTATATTTTAGGGATAAAAGTGACAGTTTAGAGAATATTTCAGATAACTTGAGCAGTGTTGATGATAATAATCAGTCCTTCGGATGTTAAAGCTTCTGTTTTCAGTGAGTTGACACTGAGGTAGATTTCAGTGATAAAACAGGTATACAGCATTCTGATCGTAAATCCAAACAGGAACATTCAGATATAATCGGATGTCTGGATTTAATGCATTTTCACACTTTAACCCCCGTTTTTCCTCCCATTGGTGCAGACATTTTTGTCAGAGCTGCCTGCTAGAGCTGCTTTGTTTTCACCAAGGCAAAAAAGAACACAAACATTAGTAATCTACAAAATAATTAATCAGGTTAACCTCTCTGTAGAAAACATATACAGTATGATAGTTTAAAAAACTAAAGTCATCTGTCTGACAGAATAACGTCACCGTATCTGCAAGCTGTTGATGTTGTTCCCATATTTCTTCTGTTTACATGCTCTACTTTCCGTGCATGCAGTAACATGATTTGGTTTGGTTATGATATGCAACACACAGACAGCACTTAACGAGTTCTTTTTTTCTACAGCAACAGGAGCGACCTCCCAAACAACATCTAAGTATATGCAGGACGTAGCTGATGATTCAAGTAGTGTTTGAGTCGTACCTCAGAGTCTGTTCTCTGTAATAATCAGTCATGGAGTCCTTGTGTAAGCCGGGTTTCCCATGAAGTTTTTTTTGTTTTTAATCCAAGCTTTGTTGTTTTTTTCTGTATCAGAGGAGAGGAGGAGGAGGCGGAGGAGGATGGTGGCAGCAGGGTTGGTTTAATGAGGTTCATGAATCTTCCCCTGAAAAACAAGAATGGCAGAATGGTTATTAGAACTGCAGCAAAGACAAGTTTCTACACGTCAGCCAGGCATGCCAAAAAAAGCCTGTCCTACCATCACAAATGTAAACATTTGCTAAGCTCTACTGGGATTTCAACTGGAACCATGGGCTTTGGTCCGGCTGGGGATGAATATGTGAGAAAGCATCTCATGCACACTGTTAAGTACGGTGGAGGATCTGTGATGGTGCGGACCTGCTTCTCATCTTAAGGTGTTTTCATGCCTGAGGTGTTTAGTCCTTTTTAAAGGAACCCCTTGGTGCGGTTTGTTTGTGTAGATGTGAACGCAATTACACAAGGGCGCGAAAAACAAACGTACCGAGACTGTCTGGAGGAGGCGTTTCGGTTCCAAACTAAGTCTAGAGCGGTTTGTGTATGGTGAGAATGTGATCCGACCTCTATCCAACAGAGCCACGCTTGATCCAATCACCTTCCCGTAGCCAGGTTTGTGTTGCAGTGTGGGATGTGGTGAGTTAAACAACTTAATAAACCATGACATAAAGCCCTATACAACTTTCAAACCGTCTTCGCAAAATCATTCGCTATGAAATAACTCTGCATGAAATAGTTCTGTGAAACGAACACAACATTAAAGAACACATCTGCCTCCTGTATTTACATTTGGTTCTGTCTAATAAACAGACTCAACGTTCTCACGGGATTTGTGTTGACAGGTTTTGGTTCGTTTGGAACTTTTTCAGTATAAAAAGAAACTAAACCACCGTGAAAAGTTACAAGTTAACAAACTCATCAACTGATTCGGACCAAATTAGAAACGTCCTGAAGGCCTTGTGGTTATGAACTCTTTGAAATATCAGAACGTTTTAAATAAAAACTGAAATTGAGTCATCGATCTGACTTTCACTGGAAGCTGGAATGACCGAGTGGCCAAATCCACAAAACAATTTTTCACAAGAGACAAAAACAACCCTCCTCTATGACCCAAGACCCAAACACTGTAGAAAATCTGTGGTGTCAGCTGACGAGTTTAGAACATAGGAGAAGAGCCAGGCCTCTGGATGATGTAGAGAGATTGTCAAAGATCAGAACGTATGCTGTGAAGACCATTCGCTATCTTATTGGCAAAATAATAATTAGGATTATTTCTTATGTGGGATGTTTTTTACCTAAAAATAAACATGATGAAACTTTTGGCTTTTTCTAAAACATTTCAGTGTGCAATAAAGATACATTCAATTTTGTTTTTTTATGCATTTTTTCCCCAAATTTAGACTTGGCTTTTAAAATAACTATTTTGACTAAGGTTTGCATCGCAAAAACAAACAAAACCTTTGTAATCTGGCACAGTAGAACAGTGTGACAGCCCCAGTTTTTGCAATAAACTAAACAGAGTCCATGAGCAAACAATTTGAATATCGTGAAAGAGTTCAGTATTTTTTGCCACTCTTTTCAGAAAACAGAACTCATCTTATATAGATTCATTACACATAGAGTGAAATATTTAAGTGAAATATAAGTCTTTATTTTTCATAATTTTGATTATTAGGCCTTACAGAAAATAAAAACCCAAAATTCAGTTCCCAGAAAATGTGAATTTTTTGAGAGAAATTTTGGAAACTCATGGTGTCTGCACCCTAATGAGCTAATTTATTCCAAACACCTGCAAAGGTTTCCTGAGCCTCTAAATCGTCTTTCAGTCTGAGTCAGTAGGAGATACAATCATGGACAAGACTGCTGACTGGACCGATGTGGGGGGTTCTGGTCCATTTATGCACCTTATCCACAAAGCAAATAATGATATTCTGGTGCAGTGCCATCAAATGCATGTTTATTCTGCTTGTTTAGACCCACCCAGCTGTACCAGTACTATGCAAGGTCACAATGTCGCTAAAATTAAGTCAGATGGGATATCTGGTATTTTTAGTTTGGAAAAGTCTGGAATTTGAAAATGGGAAGTATGTAGAAACTTTTGACTTTAGTGGAAATTTCTGTTTTTGTCTCACCACATGCAGTCGTGGGCTTAGAATTCAACCTGGACAGACTCACAAAGAGAAGACGGGGATGCAATTAGAAAAGTTTATTAGTGAATGTTTATTTCTTTGGCGCTCGGACCCCAGTGGAAGACGTGAATGCTGAGAATGACATGCGCTTGAATTAACATCTTAGGGTAGATTTAGAGATGTCTTCCCCCCTAGGATCCGATCCTGGTGGTGTAATGGAGGCCTGAGGAGATTTGGAAAGAGTTTGGAAGCCAAATGGTGGAGATGGGGTGGAGGAGGGTCAAAGTTCAGCTGCAGAACGGAGGGTTCCATGGATGAAGATCTTTTAAAGCAGAGCCCTGAAGGATGATTGGCCGGGGAGAAATGCAGACTTGACACTGATTGGTGGAGCACAGCCGCATGGAGGCGTAATTAGACGAAGCTGGAGGTGATGGTGAGTCTTCCATGTTGAATTTTCGTTTAAACTCCATATAGCAAAGAATCTCCAGAAACCTCTCAGGTCAGATTCTAAGATTGGAATGACTCCTGTCAGATGGAAAATAAACTGTCTTCTCAAATGGTTTAATTATTGACTCATGAACTGAAGGCACACTGCTTCAGGAATTACATTAAATCATTTCTGAGAGTTTTTCCTCCAAAATCCAACCAATCTCAGCTGAAGCTGATGAATTAATGTTCCTAATTAGATCAGATTACATATTGAGCTCCCTGAGGAAGCTGTGAACTGATGCTCGCTGTCGCTTCAGAGCCGAGGGGCATATGAGGCGCCCCATAGAGGTGTCATCATTTGTGGTCTCATATGCGTCCCATATTGTGGTCATTTTGGATATATTTTTGGTGTTTTTGCTCACTGTCCTACATGTTGCATTAGATGACATGCCGAGGAGATAATGCAATCATCTAAGGGTGTATTCATACTTGCCACTTTTGGTCCGCTTTAAACGGACCAGAGTTCGTTTCCCCCTTGGTCCGGACCTTTTGTGCAGGTGTGAATACACTCAAGCGAACCCTGGTCCAGACCAAACAACCGGACCGAGACCCACTTTTTGAGGTGGTCTCGGTCCGCTTCCAAACGGACTCTGGTGCGGTTCGCTTATGGTCTGCATACAAAGCGGCCCCGATCCGAACCAACTACAAAAAGCGTACGTCTCTTTGGACATAAAAAGCCACCATAGCCGGTAGCAAAGGCGTGTGTTGTAAGGTAATCCTACCTGATAAGCTGTGTGTTGCTTAGAAACGCTACTGGCATGTTGTGGGACAAGCCACGTAGAGAACGTCGGCGTTCAGCACGCATTCTCCGACGGGGTTCCAAAATTATAAATAGAGCATCTCAAAGTCTGTGTTGACTGAGCTGCTCTTGACTCTCACAATAATATTGCAGCTGTAATAACGGCACAAATATGCAGAACAGAGGTGCTGCACGCAGCACGTCTACAGCTGTTTTCCTAAATTTCCGGGTCTGCGCTCTGTCCCGCCCCCGTCATTTCTGTCCAATGGAAACAATGATCGTCACCCGCGTGGCTTTGTTTACAAGTAATAGTTCACTTGCAGAAAGTACAATGTGAAAACAAACCGCACCAAATAAAAAAAATACAGTTTTCTTTTGGTCCGGACCAAACAATTCAATTCAATTCAGTTTTATTTATATAGCGCCAATTCACAACACATGTCGTCTCAAGGTACCCCACAAAGGGTCCCACTGATGGTCATTGTTATACTAAAAACCACAAGGATTGGGATACCTCTCTCTGTCAGACTGATTATAACCATTGGAAAAGAGAAGGGGTCATACAGGTAGCAGAAATAGAGGTTGTGTTTGCACCTCAACCATAACTGAGCCGGTTTAGGCTAAATCTGACTCCCCCTTACTCCATCCAACAGGGAGGGAGGAAGGCTCCCTCCCTCATAAACTAAGCCACTCTAACTATAAGCTTTATCAAAAAGGAAAGTTTTAAGCCTAGCCTTAAAAGTAGACAGGGTGTCCGCCTCGGACTAAAACTGGGAGCTGGTTCCACAGGAGAGGACCCTGATAACTAAAGGATCTGCCTCCCATTCTACTTCTAGAGACTCTAGGAACCACCAGTAAACCTGCAGTCTGAGAACGAAGTGCTCTGTTAGGAACGTATGGAACAATCAGATCTCTGATGTATGATGAAGCTAGATCATTAAGGGCTTTATATGTGAGGAGGAGAATTTTAAATTCTATTCTGGATTTAACAGGGAGCCAATGAAGGGAAGCTAAAGTAGGAGAAATATGATCTCTCTTTTTAATTTTCATCAGAACTCTTGCTGCAGCATTTTGAATCAGCTGAAGGCTTTTAACTGCATTTTGTGGACATCCTGATAGTAAAGAATTACAATAGTCCAGCCTTGAAGTAACAAATGCATGGACTAGTTTTTCAGCATCACTCCTGGATAGGATATTTCTCATTTTGGCAATGTTCCGGAGATGAAAGAAGGAAATCCTAGAAACCTGTTTAATATCAGAATCAGAATCAGCTTTATTGCCAAGTTTGTACATACATACAAGGAATTTGACTCCGGTACACTTTGCTCTTTGGTTTTTGTTTTTGCACTACAGAATATACATATTTACAATGTACAATATACACATATATAAATAAAAAGGTGCATTTGAAACATCTGTATGCTGTTTTTGGTATTCTATTAAATGTTCAACAGAGAAACAGCCTGGGGGAAGAAACTGTCTCTGTGGCGGCTAGTTTTTGTGAACAGTGCTCTGTAGCGGCGGCCTGAAGGTAAAACCCTGAACAGTTTGTGTGCAGGGTGTGTGGGGTCTGCAGAGATTTTAGCAGCTCTTTTCCTGACCCTAGACCTTTATAAGTCCTGGATGGAGGGAAGGTCAGCCCTGATGATTCTCTCTGCAGAGAATAATATGGGATTTAAATGACATGTCCTGGTCAAAAGTAACACCAAGGTTTTTTACTTTATTACCGGAGGTCAATTTAATGCCATCCAGGTTAAGTGATTGACAAAGCAGTTTCTTTTTTAAAGAGTCCAGTCCAAAGACGACAACTTCTGTCTTGTCTGAATTTAGAAGCAAAAAATTTTAAAGTCATCCAAGTTTTTATATCTTCCAGACATGCTTGTAGTCTATCTAACTGGTTGGGTTCATCAGGATTTATGGATAAGTAAAGCTGAGTATCATCAAGCGGACCAAAGGACTTTCCTGGTGTGAATACACCCTAAATCAGGTGTGTCAAAGCAGGGACACATCCAAAACATGAAGGGCTGATGACCCTGAGAGCCACTGGTTTACCTCAAAGCATATTTATGTGTTATAATGGTCCAGTCAAAGTCCAGACCTAATTCTAATTGGAATACTTGGCAAAACTGGTATATACAAATAATTTTCACAATTTTCTAAATGTTACTTGGAGGAAATATTAAATACCATGTGTTATTTTCCTTCCGCTCCACAGCCCTGATTTGTGTTGTTCTGCCACATAAAATCCCAATAAGTTACATTAAGGTTTGTCATTGTAATGGCAGAAAATGTGAAGAATTTAAAGGGCAATGAGCTTTTCTTGTACAAGATTTCAAATGCTCATGGAGGGTCCCCTGCTGGTGGTGTGGCCCTAATCAGCAGCTTAGTTTGCTTGTGCTTCAGGCCGGCTCTGTATTATAATTGTGATAATGTAACCACTCTTTTTGCATGTTTTGAGACTTGCTGTATTAGATCTTTGTGGTCTTTGTGCATGTTTCATGGTGAGTTCGTGTTTTTTTGCTATTTTTTGTCTCTTTCTAGCATGTATTTTGCAGTTTGTGTCTTTTTACTATTTGTATGTTTAATAATTGTTCCTAAATCTGTCTTTTTGCAAAGATTTAATACATTTCTCATTTTAGTTTATCGTGCTTGTCTTTGTTTGTTATATATTCTAAATACTTGTTTCATGTCTGTTAGGGTATTTTAAATTATTTTTGGGTTGTGTTACATTTATTTTAATTAAACCTTTTTGCGTCTGGTTATGATTGTGTATTTGTTGCCATTTTTCACATGTTTTTATTTCTCATACTTTATTTGGTTCTGTTTACAGTTCTAAAATTAATTCAAATCTTAACTGCATATTTTCTAGGTCTGAATACATTTTACCATCTGGTTTTAAGATGTTTTCACATCGTTCTTCTTGCTTTTATTTGGATTTATTTCGACTGAAGCACCATGGAAAATAGCACACTGTAGTTTTGCTAGAAAAGCTGAAATAAAAGCAGTTTCCTGTAATTAACTGCATCAGTTCAGGATGTTTTCTGACACTCTGTGATCCGGGATGTTGCATACCTGTTAGAGACTCAGACTGATCTCAGGTCAGTGGTATTAAAGACACACGAAGCTCCTGCAGACTGAAACGATGAGCTGCAACAGGACGAGCTCCCAGCCGGTGATCCGAGCTGTAAACAGCAGCGGCGGGACCAGCTGGAAGCTCCATGCCGGTTATAAAACTGCTCGCTGCTGTTTGCAGAGCTTCGCTTCACTGCAGCACGTTCTGCGAGGTATTATCAGCTGGCATTTTCAAGCATGGCTGCACAGTTTCTGTTGTAAAGCTCTAAAAATAGACCTTTCCCTGAGAGGATAGCAGATGCAGAAGTGAAGTGGGTAAAATGTGATCAATGGATATGATTTCACAGACAGAAATGAGACAATTATTTTTTTCTTACCGCGTTTGAGGCTTTTTACATTTTAAATTCATCCTCTGAACATTTGGCTGCCTAACCCGAAAATCTGATAAAAATAAATCCAACTCAGACTAAAAAGAAAAATAAAACAATTAAATGTGGCTTACTGAACATAAGATCTCTCTCTTCAAAGACTTTGCTAGTTAGTGACCTGATTTGTGACAATCAGATTGATTTATTTTGCCTCACAGAAACCTGGCTGCAGCAAGAGGATTATGTTACTATAAATGAGTCAACTCCTACTAATAATTTGAATTTTTCACATTCCTCAAAAATACTGGGCGAGGAGGGGGAAAGTAGCAACCATCTTTCAGCCCGTTTATTTAGTCCCAGACCAATCAATAGCTACAACTCTTTTGAATATTTAATCCTTAGTTTTCCTCATCCAAATTTGCAAAGCACTAAAAACCACTTCTGTTTGTTGTTTTGTACCGTCCACCGGCCCCTTTACTCTCAATTTTTAGATCATTTTTAGACCTTATCTGATTTTTTTTGTGTTAAATACAGATAAAGTTATTATAGTGGGGGATTTTAACATTCATGTTGACACTGAAAGTGATTGCTTAAATATAGCCTTTAATGGTATCTTAGACTCAATTGGCTTTGCTCAAAACATTAACAAACCTACCCACGTTTGTCTTCATTCTCTGGACCTTGTGCTGACATATGGCATTGAGTGTAAAGACATAACAATATTTTCTCATAACCCTGTCCTGTCTAACCATTTCTTAATAACCTTTGAGTTTAATTTAACCGAGTACATCACACCTTAAAGAAAATTTCATTATAGTAGATCATTATCAGACAATGCTGTAACAACCTTTAAAGAATCTGTTCCACTTTTAACTTCCTTATTATCACAGAAAAATACAGTTAAAAAAAATACACTTAAATGAAATTGATTCTATTAAAAATAAAAATCTTTGACATACTCCCGAAGATGATTACTTCATCCTCAGCAAGTGAGACAACATTGGAAGTAACTGTAGAACCTGATCTGTGTTTGGACTGTTTTGATCCTGTGGAGCTTCCTGAGTTATCAGAAATATTAGCTTCATCTAAACCTTCAACATGTATGTTAGACCCAATCCCAACCAAATTATTTAAGGAAGTGTTTCCTCTGATTACCAGCCCCATTTAAGATATGATTAATCTATCTTTAGTAAATGGATCAGTACCACAAGCTTTTAAGGTAGCTGTAATTAAACCTTTACTTAAGAAACCTTCACTTGATCGAGATGACTTGAAAAATTACAGACCTATATCCAATCTTCCATTCTTATCTAAAATTCTTGAGAAAATAGTTGCTAATCAAATGTGTGAGCATTTACACAGCAATGATCTGTTTGAAGAGTTTCAGTCAGGTTTCAGAGCTCATCATTGCACTGAAACAGCTCTGCTGAAAGTCACTAATGATATTCTTCTAGCAGATTATGGACTTGTGTCTGTTCTGGTTCTGTTAGATCTCAGTGCTGCATTTGATACAGTCGATCATAATATTCTCTTAAAAAGGCTGGAATATGCTGTAGGGATCAGGGGAACAGCGCTAGGCTGGTTTAAATCTTATTTGTCTGACAGATTCCAGTTTGTTCATGTAAATGATAAATCATCTTTAAACTCCAGGGTTGATTGTGGAGTACCACAGGGTTCAGTACTTGGGCCAATTCTCTTTACTATATGCTTCCAATAGGTCAAATTATCAGACAGCAGTATGTAAATGTTATTTTAGTATTTTCCAGGTCTGGATAAGTCTAGAAAAAATGTATGGAAGAAATTATTTTCCATCGTTTTTCACAATTCCAGTGTTTAAATGTTGTGTCCTTCCTTCTCTGTCTCCTTTTCTTCCTTCCTTGCTTGTTGCCTCATGTCTTCTTTCTCTCTTTGTCTGCCCGTCTTTCCTGTACTTTTCTCCTTCTTGTCTTCCTTCCTCTGCTATGTCCTTGTTTCCTTTTCTTTATTCTCTTTCTTATTTTCCTTACTTGTTTCCTTGCCTTCTTGCTTTGTTAGAGCCTTCCTTCCTTTTTTTTATTTGTGCCCTACCTCCATCTCTCCTTTTTGGGTTGAAGCTCATTGGTTTGACCTTGAGGTTTCTTGACAGAATAAAACTCTTAACAGCATCAAACTCGGTTTTTGTCTTTTTACTTTTTACTTTTACTTCTGAGTTTTACCTGTAAGATTTTTTATCAAGATAAAGTTTGTCTCAGGTCTCACTGTAAGGGGGTTTTACCTCCTCAGTCTCAAATCCTCCCAAAGAACCAGCTGTGCGATGATCTAAATCTAAACTTACAGAGGGCTTTCACACAGCAGGGGGCGCTGCAAAGAGTCCATCACCTGCAGGAGCTGTGAACAACATTTTATTGTGATCCTGTTGCTAAGCAGCTGCTCAGACAGTTTAAGCGTGTTTGTAATTCATCGAGTCTCCCTAAATAACAGCGACTGAATGAAGAGCTCTGCAGAGAATCCTCATTCACCTGTTAGCTGCTGATTTTAGCTTTTTGGAGAAAAACCTGCAGATCAATGAGAGTCCAGAAACAACTGGAGGACAAAAAGTTATATTTCACTTAAAACCAAAACTTAAACCAAAACATTTATTCTGCTGGGTTAAGTGCAGAAAAACATGTTTGTTAGAATTTTACGCCTTTTTGCACTTCTTTTTTAAAAATTTGCGTAATAAGATAAATAACAAATTAGATATATATGTTGCAGATAAGGGGAATAGGAGGTCTGCTTTTAATTTTGTAAAATAAAATGAAATTATTTCATTTCATCATTTTATCTTGATTTGAATTAAGCTTTTTATTTAAAAGTTTATTTAATCCTTTTTTATTTTACCTCCATAATTATTATTTTTTTAATATTTTGTTTAATTTAATAATTTCCAAGTCTGGCCTTGTGCTCCTTATTTCAGCTGCTTCTTATTATAAATTGCGGCAGTTTCCTCTGGAATTGTTTTTGCTTTAGTTGTATTTCTGCCTTGTAGAGATTTGTTTATGTGACATTTCTGTGAAATCTGCTGAATTGCAGTTTGAACTTGATACTTTTTTCTACTTTTTCCCAGGTTTCCTTTTAAGATTCAGAGAAAAAAATTGTAAGGTTGTTTTCTTCCCTTAAATGGCTGCTTTTTAATGAAATGTCTCTTTAAATTTCTCTTTAATTATGGGATCCACTGTGGGATCAATGCAGTTGTTCTTAACCTTCAACATTTGTCTGCATATACAGTGGTTGGACAATGAAACTGAAACACCTGTCATTTTAGTGTGGGAGGTTTCATGGCTAAACTGGACCAGCCTGGTAGCCAGTCTTCATTGATTGCACATTGCACCAGTAAGAGCAGAGTGTGAAGGTTCAATTAGCAGGGTAAGAGCACAGTTTTGCTCAAAATATTGAAATGCACACAACATTATGCGTGACATACCAGAGTTCAAAAGAGGACAAATTGTTTGTGCACGTCTTGCATCTGTGACCAAGACAGCAAGTCTTTGTGATGTATCAAGAGCCACGGTATCCAGGGTAATGTCAGCATACCACCAAGAAGGACGAACCACATCCAACAGGATTAACTGTGGACGCAAGAGGAAGCTGTCTGAAAGGGGGTTTCGGGTGCTAACCGAATTGTATCCAAAAAAAAATAAAACCACGGCTGCCCAAATTCACGGCAGAATTAAATGTGCACCTCAACTCTCCTGTTTCCACCAGAACTGTCCGTCGGGAGCTCCACAGGGTCAATATACACGGCCGGGCTGCTATAACCAACCTTTGGTCACTCATGCCAATGCCAGACGTCGGTTTCAATGGTGCAAGGAGCGCAAATCTTGGGCTGTGGACAATGTTTAAAACATGTATTGTTCTCTGATGAGTCCACCTTTACTGTTTTTTCCCCACATCCGGGGAGATTACGGTGTGGAGAAGCCCCAAAGAAGCGTACCACCCAGACTGTTGCATGCCAGAGTGAAGCATGGGGTGGATCAGTGATGGTTTGGGCTGTCATATCCATGGCATTCCCTTGGCCCAATACTTGTGCTAGATGGGCGCGTCACTTTCCAAGGACTACCGAACCATTCTTGAGAACCATGTGCATCCAATGGTTCAAACATTGTATCCTGAAGGCGGTGCCGTGTATCAGGATGACAATGCACCAATACACACAGCAAGACTGGTGAAAGATTGGTTTGATGAACATGAAAGTGAAGTTGAACATCTCCCATGGCCTGCACAGTCACCAGATCTAAATATTATTGAGCCACTTTGGGGTGTTTTGGAGGAGCGAGTCAGGAAACGTTTTCCTCCACCAGTATCACGTAGTGACCTGGCCACTATCCTGCAAGAAGAATGGCTTAAAATCCCTCTGACCACTGTGCAGGACTAGTATATGTCATTCCCAAGACGAATTGACGCTGTACTGGCCGCAAAAGGAGGCCCTACACCATACTAATAAATTATTGTGGTCTAAAACCAGATGTGTCAGTTTCATTGTCCAACCCCTGTATCTTTAGATGTATTTATTTTACTAGTAGTAATGCATAAAACTATAAACTATGTGATGAAGATGAAAGGTTGCTGGTTCAGCTGCATGTTTTCCTCAAACTGCGAACAGCTGGACGTCCTCATTGGAGATGATGTTGGAGAATGAATATTATTCTAGATATTTGAGTGGAACCTTCAGAAACTCATTTTATTCAGGATTTATAAAGAAAGCAGCTCTGATCACAGCTGATGGTGAATTTTAGCAGCTGAAGTTGTGACATGTGTTCAGCTCTCTGGTTGAACTCCAGCTGTCCCTCCATCATCTCATCAGGTTTTCCAGGTAAAACCTTGAGGCTTTGGGACAGAGGAGACACTAATGATTCTTGTCAGAGAGGAGCTCCATCTGGCGGCCTGCTCCGGTTCAGGCTGAGGAGGAAGTTTGTAATAAAATCCCTCCAGGTGGATGCAGTTAGTTTAATAATTCTTGGAAATGTCATGTCTGCAGCTGTCAGGGTAAAGACGCTGGGTTATATAAGCTGACCGACTGACATCCTCCCGTCTTTTTGTAATTTGTCACATTCATTCATTTTCCTCATTTCCTCTGAGTATGGCAGTCTAACATGAGCACATTTCTACCTGATCAGTTCAATTTAAAAATACTTTATTCATCCCAAAGTTAAATTAAATGTTCTTGTAGCTGATATTATGCAGGTTTCTTCAAAGAGCCGTTGTAGATGCTGATGGCTGGGGGCAGGAACGATCTCCTGTACCGTCTGTCTTACAGCAGATCAAAGAAGCCTCTGACTGAAGACACTCTGTTGTTGTACGACAGTCTGATGAAGAGGATGCTCAGAGTTCTCCATAATGTTCTTCATTTTATGAAGAATCCTTCTTTGCATAATGATCTTCAGGGGTTCCAGAGGAGTCCCCAGAACAGAAGCTTCTTTATCAGCTTGTTGAGCTTTTTTAAGTCCCTGGTTCTGATGCTGCTACCCCAGCAGATGATGGCAGGAGAGATCACACTCTCCACAACAGACTTAGAGAAGATCTGCAGCATCTTGCTGCAAACACTGAATGACCTAAGCTTCCTCAAGAAGAACAGTCTGCTCTGTTCCTTCTTGTAGACGGCTTCACAGTTGAGTCGCTACTCCAGTCTGTTGTCCAGATGAACACCGAGGTATTTCTACTCCTACACCACCTCCACTTCTTCTCCCATGATGGAAATAGTGTTTGACCTATTCCTGTTTCTCTTAAAATCTACAATCATCTCCTTTGTTTTAGTCATGCTCAAGATGAGATGATTGTTTCCACACCATGCCACAAAGCGGTCCGCCAGCTCCCTGTACTCAGCTTCTCCATCTCTGATCCCCCCCCCTGATGGGTTAGTTTTCTTTGGAACAAGGCAGGAGGTCTTCCACAACACTCAGCTTCTGTTTCCTCTATCATTCAGCAAAGCTTCTAAGAACCTCCTAGGTCCAACTTCTGAAATCTCCTGCATCACTTTTTAATGAGCCGCGAGGTTGGTTACCAGAAGCAGGGTTGAATTGTCCAGGTCAAGGAAAAACAAGAAAGGTGAGGATAGATGTCATAGTTAAACATCTCGCCTTATTTTTAACATTCAGACCAACCAGAGGCCCTGAGTTCACTGAGCATCATCGAGCAAACATCTAATGATTTCCTGCAACACCTGGTCAGCGTTTGTCAGCTTCATAAACTCTTTAAATTATGCTTTGTATAATTTATTTGCATTCAAGTCTGGATATTGTTAAACTGGAGGTTTGTTGATGTTGCTGAAAAATTATCCTAAATGAAATGAAGGTGTTTTTATTCGAACTGATTTCAGTGGAACAGAAAAACAAGCTCATCCTGACACTTTAAATCTCTGTATTTAAATCTGATGCAGCGAACCTGCAGTGAGCTTCTGCTGCCACCTGCAGGCCGACAGCAGTACAACATTCTCCAGGAACTGAAGGGTTTCTGTTGAAACATCAGGGAAACCCCACAGGTTCTGCACTGACTGTGAGGCTTCGGGCTCCTGGATGCAGACCATTTATAGCCTCCTTCCTTACTGTTTTCCAGATAAAGTGTCGATATCATCCTAGCTGTATTTGTTTTTTACTGGCAGTTTTCTGAACTGTCTGACTTTATTTGAGGATCCTCTGTTTGTTCTGTGTCTTTGTGTATCTGCCTGCCATCTTGTTGAACTCATCTTGTGTCTCTCTGGAGTCATTCTGCAGAGTTTTATTTTTCCTTACAGTCACTCTGTTGCAGTTTGATCACTGTAGGTTTTAGGGGGAATATTTTTGAGTAATCCAGGCTTATTTTGGACTCGTTTTAGAGATGTTTTTGTTTTGTACAGATCACTTTGTGTCTGCAGCCTGATCTCATTGTGATTTTGTGTTAATCTTATGGTAAACTGTGGGTTTTTTTGATAGCTATGGTAATTTTAAGACGGTTCTTGAGACGGATTGAAGGTTGAGGATGTTGCGCTCTGGGCCAGATCTTAGAAAGAGCTGACATGGACCCCGAGTTTTGGAGGGAGCCAATGATTTCTTTTTTTCTTAGTTTTTTTTAGTGAGTTCATGTTTTTAAAAAACATTGTACTTGATATAAAACTCATAGGCCCACATCAGGAGATATTTTTAATATATATGATTTTATAAATAAAAACAATACTCAAATATTTGAAAATTATCAAGTTATTGTAGATCACAGCATCGGGCCACCTGCCAGGGGACCTTTTAAACCTACCATCCATCCAGTCTTACCTGCTGATGTGTAGGCCAACTTATCAAAGTACTGTAATTTGCATGAGGAGAATAAAATCTTTTGTGGATAGGCCACCAAAATGTCTCCAGCCCAGGGCCCCCCCTGGTTGTGCTGCATGGATTTCCTCAGCATTGCTACAGTTTCTTGAGTTTGCTTTTAGTGATTTTCATCTGATTGAGGTTATTTTGGTTTAATCTGGGGTCGAATGTTAGCAATTCCACCCAAAGGTGTGTTTTTATTTGCTCATTTTCTGTTGACGAGTAGCAAACTTTTCATACAGGTGCAAAATACTACTACTTCTACTACTGCTGCTACTAATAGTAATAATAATAACAAAAATAACTTGTAGGCAAATGTGAAAAACAAGATTGTGATATGATACCAGTATTAATTTAAACAATAGTCATAGTTAGGCTGTTGTTGAGTCATGCATTAACGGTGATTGACCACATGTATTTTGGAAAGTTGATTTAAATTTCACAAGCCACACCCATCCCTAAATACTGCCATACCTGAAGGAAAACCCCTTAAATAGAACCTCTCTGACAACACGAAGTAGGATAAAACATCAGAAAAAGCAAAACATCAGTCCCCATCTAAAGACATTAAAGAACCAAATAGAAACAAGTAATTGACAAATGGTAACAAAGTCACATGTGGCCTGGGGACTCCAGAGAACCACAGTGAGAACCCCTGTCCACAAATGAAGAAAACTTGGACAAGTGGGGAACTTTCCCAGGAGTGGCTGATCTACCAGAAATACTCCCAAGTACGAATCAACAACTCATTCAGGAGGCCACAAAATAACCCAGAACAACTGCAGGCATATCTTGCCTCATTTAAGGAGAAAGATCATGATTCAACACTAAGAGTCTGAGCTGAAATGGCATCATGGGTTCCAAGAACAAAACCACTGCTGACCCAAAAGAACACAAAGGTCCGCCTGTCGCATTTTGTTATAAAACGTCTCAATGATCCATGCTGATAGATGACTAAAAATGACTGAGGGATGCAATTAATAAATGGTGATTTAAACCAGTATACGTTTTTTTCTCCTAAAAGATTTCTGCTCTAAAATGATTTATTGTGGTTTAAACCTTTTGCAAGAGAAATAATCAGATTTTTTTAATTTCTCTGATCACAGCCAATGACTGCCCTACCTTTAATTTCTTCTACCGCCACCATGTGGCCAAATGAAGGAACTGATTCTTGATTCTTAAACCAGACCCTTAATAAATCTTTGTATAAATGTTTTTACACATTGAAATGAACCATTTCACCAGTAGAGACTCATGTGTAACATGCTGGTAAGACAGGAAGTGACAACACAAAGGTTTATTACTCACCTGTTGGGACCAGAACCTGATGATGGTCTGAAGTGAAGACTCATCCAATTCTTCCTTTAAACACCCATCAGTCTGATAAAACTCCACTGGAGACAGTGAAGGTTTTTACTCCATCAGCTGGGTAAACAACCTCTCTTTTTGTTTCTAGCAGCTCTGCTCCGTCGTTCGTCCAGGTGCTGTTGGATCAGGAAGCTCCAAACACTGAGGGACCTTCAACTTGGATCAGGTATGGATCAGAACTCCTGGGGATCACTATGAAACGACAGGGCTGATCTTTTGATTTTATACCCTCTTAATATTTTGAAAAAAAATTGGAATTTGTGTGGGTTATGATTTTTCTTTTTTTTATTTCAAAACTGATTAAAACTAAATGGAGATAAAGAAGTTTTCTGTCCTGTTTTCTCTTCATTGCAGGTTTTGCTTCTGGTTTTCTGTGCATTAACAAATTTGGACCAAATACGTAATTTTAGAGAATTATTTAGGAGTGCTTTGATTTGCAGAAAAGTTTGATAATTTTCCGATCTTTCCTCAGATTTAAAAAGTTTGTTTTATATTATTTTAAATATATGAATATATAATATATATATATTATATATAATATATTTTTTTTTTTTCTTAAATTTTAAATTAAATTTAACTATTTCTGGTCTTAAATTTTAATCTTGTTTCAATTCTGGAACGGTATTTTATCTGTAAATCCCCTAAAATTAAACATTTCTTTTTTTAATTTACATAATTAAAATTTATGTTTTTAAACAGTTTTTAGTGTCAAAAGACAGAAGGTTTTTAATGCTTCTATTTAAGCCTTTTTTATGCTACTGTACAACTATAAAGCATGAATATTACCCAGGATTTTCCTCTTCATTTCTGAAATTTCATTTAGTTAATTTTGCTAAATTAAAGCACAAAACTTTCCTACTCTCTATATTTTTCTTTATTTTCTTTTTTACCGGATTTATATCAGCTTTTGGCAAGCTTGAGCTCTGAAGCATCTAGAAATGTTCCACTAAAATAATAAGAAGCTATAATCTTGATATTTTTCTTTCATCGAGGTGTTATTCTTTTTAAAAATAAACTCATCAGATTAATTAGCTGCTCAGCGCACTTGAAGCTTTTGTGTGGGTTTTAACAACATGGAGGCTTCCACAACATGGTGGTTTGGAGCCTCCTCACTTTGGTTCCTGCGCCAGACAACACAGAAAAGTCTGGAAGGTTGCCATGGAAACTGCATCTGCCACGTGCAGGAACGTGCAGGAAGCCGCACCGACCACACGATGGCGCCGTTGTATCGGAAAAGCTGCAAGCCTGATTTCTGCAATTTAAAAGGGTTCAGAAGCCCAATGGGGTAGGTGACCCCTGCGTGTTGTCTTGCAGGTTAAGTTTGGGATCAGCAGGGAAAACGTGCATCCCGTTTAATTTGGTCCTGTGTCAGAAAAATGTAAACCTTAAAGCTGCTTACTAACGACAGTAAAGTGCTACAGAGATTTCCTGCAGAGTGGAAGACTGTGTCAAGGGGTGGAGGGAATCTGGGGAATTGTGTTGTTTTCCATCCTCTGGCTCCAACTGAATGGCAGAAACAATGAGCCTCCAGGCTGCGCTCAGACGTCCGTCAGCTTCCCGCTGTTGGCTTTGTGCGGGCTGCAGTTCGTGTGCTTGACGGAGTCCGCGTCCTCGCTGTCCGGGTAGTCGGACTTGGACAGCGAAGGCCGGCTGTCGCTCCGTTTGAACTCGCCAAACGGCGGCTGCTGCTGGCCGCAGGTCACGTGAGTGTACTGGAACTGCTCCTCGTGCTCGGTCTCTCGGTGGTAGAAGTAGTTGAAGTTGGACACGATGACCGGAACCGGGAGCGCGATGGTCAGCACGCCCGCGATGGCGCACAGGGAGCCCACGATCTTCCCACCGATGGTCACAGGGCACATGTCTCCGTAACCTACCGTCGTCATGGAAACCACCGCCCACCAGAAGGCGTCCGGGATGCTGCTGAAGCCCGAATGCGGGTCGTCGGTCTCCGCGAAGTACACGGCACTGGAGAAGAGGATGACTCCGATAAAGAGGAAGAAGATGAGCAGACCCAGCTCCCGCATGCTGGCCTGCAGCGTCTTCCCCAGGATCTGCAGCCCCTTGGAGTGCCTGGAGAGCTTAAAGATCCGGAAAACCCGGACCAGGCGGATGACCCTAAGGATAGCCAGGGACATGGCCTGTTGGCCGTTGCCCTGGTGCTCCGCCAGCTCCAGTCCCAGCGTGATGAAGTAGGGTATGATGGCCACGATGTCGATGGTGTTCATGATGTTCTTAAAGAAGGCGGGTTTGCTGGGGCAGGCAAGGAACCGGACCAGCAGCTCGAAGGAGAACCAGATGATGCAGAGCGTCTCCACGATGAAGAACGGGTCCGTGAACGGGTTCGGCAGGTCGGCACGTGCGGTTCTGTTCGCGAGGATCAGCTCGAAGATCCGGGCCTCCTCTCTGAACTCGGGTAAGGTCTCCAAGCAGAAGATGACGATGGAGATGAGGATGACCAGCACGGAGACGATGGCGATACCCCTGGCGGGTCCGGAACTTTCCGGGTACTCGAACAGGAGCCAGACCTGCCGCTGGAACTCGTTCTCAGGCAGCGGCCGCTCCTCCTCCTTGATGAAGCCCTCATCCTCCTTAAAGTTCTCGATCACCTCCTCCCCGAGCTCATAGAACTTGATCTCCTCCATGAAAATGTCCACCGGCACGTTAACTGGTCTCCGAAGCCGGCCCCCAGACTGGTAATAGTACAGGATGGCATCGAAGCTGGGTCGGTTCCGGTCGAAGAAGTACTCGTTCCTGAGCGGGTCAAAGAAGCGCATCCTCTTGCGCGGGTCCCCCAGCAGAGTGGCGGGGAATTGGGCCAGAGTCTTCAGCTGCGTCTCAAAGCGCAGCCCGGAAATGTTGATGACCACCCGTTCACAGCACTCCTGGTTCTCGGCTCTCTCCGGGTCGTAGACATCCTGGGCTGACAGCGCGGTCAGTGCCACAGTCTCATCCAGGTTCTCCCCGGGCACCACTGTCATGGTTCCCCCCCGAGGAAAGGGCGACGCTTCAGTCCTCTCTGTCCCTCCTCCACCTCCGTGCGTCTCCGGACACCAGCTGAGTGGCTCCGCGGGTCTCCTTCTCGTCACGTCTGCGAGCGGGCTGCTCCGGCTGGCATGCTGCTGGTGCCCCCCCGCCCCCTCCCGCTTCACCTTTCCTGTCCAGGCGCTGCTGTAGTCTGGACTGTGGGCTCGGCTGTCACATTCGCTGCATTTTAAGCAGGCTTTGCCCTCCCCGAGCTGACGTGTGAACACTCTCTCTCACTGAGGGCGAAATAAAACACACATGCAAGCACATATGCTCAGGATTAATCTGATCCAGCTATTTTATGGGCATAAATTAGTCGCTTATTGGGGAAAAACAATATTTTCCGACAGAAAGTGTCGTGCGTAATGAACCTGTTGTCTCAGCGTGGCACAAGCTCAAGGTTATCACATGGGCTGGTACTTACGCTCCAAAACAAGGTGATGTTTGCAAAAAAAAACAGGTATGCACCTTTAAAATAAACCCGATTTCAAACCAAAAAATGGAAGAAATATCATGCAGAAACTCAGGATCCCTGCAGAAATCCCGAATTATTTCCTCCTAAATGAATACCTGTGGCTCAGTGCGTCATCTGCCTTCACGCATCCATCCTCGAATCCATCCGTGGCAGCTTCGCTGAAAGGAAAACGGGCACTGCAATGTCACGCTGCAAGCCGCTCCAAGACGAAACCTGCTGACGTTTCCTCAAGCTGCCAGTTCGTGTGTGCGCCGCTGCGGGCGTGCGGCGCCGTGCGTGAGAGCAGGGAACAACACAGCTGTGCAACAAGTTCATAGAGAGAGAGAGGGAGAGAAGAAAGGGAGCGAGATGATGGAAAGAAGTTTCTGGGCTGCAACTTAAACCGGTGACGTGTTGTCCGAAAATAACCGGATTTCTCTCAGGGCTGCAGGAAAACTTTCTTTTCCCATGGAATGACCCCATGGAGTATGCGAGGGTGGGGGGCACATCTCCACTCAGCTAGAGGGAGAGAGGGAGTCATTCAGAAAATAAATGAACAGCTAACAAACTGAAGGTAAGTTTTATTTCAGACAAGCACGACTAAACAGACATGCACTGAACATGACCCACATTGCCTCAAGTGAACATTTATAGGATGCACAGTGACTGCAAAAGTATTTACACCCCTTCAACCTTTCCACATGTTGTCACCTTCCAACCACAGAGCTGGATGTATTTTGTTAGGCTCTAATGTGAAAGACTAACATAAAGTATTGAGTTATTAGTAAATATAGTCCACCTGCATGTCATTTCATCTTTCTCCTTTCCTTCCCTTTTTCCTTGTCGTTTCCTTCTGATCTCTTCCATTCCTTTTTTCTGTCATTCCTTGTGCCCTCTCTTCTTCCTTCCTTCCCTCCCTGTGTCTTTCGTTTCTTCCATCTTTCTGTCATTTCTTCCTTCATTGTTTCCTTTTTTATGACCTCTGTCCTTCTGTATTTCCCTCCTTCATTTTCTACCATTCTTTACTACTATCCCTCTCTCCATAGTGTCCTTCCTCTCTGAACTCTTCCTGCCTTCCTTTTTTATTTATTGTGTCCTCCAATCCTCCAGTTTTTTTTTCATTGCATTTTAAAGCCTGTTCACAATAGAAACACCCACCCCAAATTCATAGTGAACTTTAGAGAACAAAAAGCAATCATGAAGACCAAGGAACCCAGCAGACAGGTCAGAGAGAACGTTCTGGAGAAGTTTAAAGCAGGGGTAGGTTCTACAACTTAATCCCAAGCTTGGAACATCTCACAGGGCTCTGTTCAGTCCATCATCTGAGCATGGAGAGAGGATGGACCAACAGGAGACCTATCACGACATCGAAGTCCACCTAAACTGAGGGACCAGGCAAGGAGCGCATTAATCAGAGAAGCAATCAAGAGGCCCATGGTAACTCTGGATGAGCTGCAGAGATCCACAGCTACGGGTGAAGAATCTGTTGATGTTACAACTCTTACTTCTACACTCCAGAAATCTGGTCTGTTTGCAAGAGTGGGAAGAAGCAGCCATAAAAAGTCATATATGAAGTTTAGCACAACCCATGTAGGGAACACAGCAAACACGTGGAAACATTACTTTCTGACCTACATGCAAAATACTATGTGTGGCAGAAAACTCACTGTGAAATATGGTGGTGGTGGCAGCATCATGCTGTGGGGATGCTTTTCTCCAGCAGGGAAAGTGAACCGGGTCAGAGTCGATGGAAAGATGGATAAAGCTAAATCTAGAACAATCCTGTCAGAAAATCTGTTAGAGGCTGCAGAAGTCTTGAGACTGGGGTGGAGGTTCACCTTCCAACAGGAAAACGACCCTAAACACACAGCCAGAGTTACAATCGAGTGGTTTAGATCAAATCAGATTCATTGGTTAGAATGGCCTAATCAAAGTCCAGAGAGAAGTCTAACAAGCAATCTGTGGCAAGACTCAGAATGCACATTTTTCTTCTACTTCACACTTACTTTCCACGTTGTGTTGGTATATCACCTAAAGGCCTAAGAAAATATATTAAGGTTGGTGGCTGTAACGTTGCAAGACATGAGAAATTATCTGAACCATCAAGAAGGGTCTGAAAAAGTCAGACAGAAAAGCAACACTGAAAGCTAATTCCACAGGCTTATGAAGTCCTTCACACCTTTAGGAAACCTAAAGGGAATTTGGTGCTTAAACCTGTGTTCGTGTTCCCAAATCCACTTTAAAGTTAGTCTTACTCATCCTCTTTCCATGTGTCTGTCTCATTACCCCGACCCAAATCGTTTGACTCATGCCGAAATCCCGACCCCAGCTGCCTGCAGCTGCTGGAGCCCAACACCAGCTCACTCCCAGCATCCTGTGAGCTCATCGCCGGCAACGCTCACATTTTAACACACACTCATAGAGAGCAGCTGGCAGTTTGAAACATCTCCCCTCCACATGTTGGCTAAACACCACTGTGGTCCTTCCTTCGTGATCGGGGTCACACGACACCGTCTCGGTGCAGGTGAAATTAAACGTCCACCTGAAGAAGATCAGCAGGTAAAAATCTAATTGAAACCCTAAAGGGGCAGCTTTGTCCAACTCTTAACACCTGAAGGCATTTTATTTTTATTATTTATCATTAATTTAGCCTTTTTCCGGTATTATACAATAAATAATACCATGTGGGTGTAAAACACTCTCCGAGCTTCTGTTTCCAGCTCAATCAGAACTCCATAGGACACTGTGACACGTTTTCAGGTTGTTCCTGGACTGTTTCAGCCACCTCAGGGATTTACCCTTGTCCCTTCAAATATGTACACAGAACAAAGAGGACTTTCCTAGCCCGAAAAAGTTCTCCTTGTCATCATAATGGATGTTAGAGAGCCCGAGGGTTGAACTGTGCGATTCTGGGTCACTTAGAGGAGCATGATATGAAAAATGGTGAGGAGCAGTGAGTGTCGGGTCAGGCGGAGCTGAAGCATGGTGTCTTTATTCTGGAGAACTGCAGCTTATGTAGGATGAAGGGTTGACTGTGGTTAAATCCTGCTTTCCAAGCGCAGGTTTGTTCATGGTTTATGAGGGTAACGCCAGTGAGATCATGTGCTCGTTATCGTAATAGGTGCTGCTTTCTTGAAATTCAAACAGACTTCCAAATTTATTTTACAAAGCATCGTCATACTATCAAATTGCCTTTCTTTGTGTTGCCCTCCTTTGGATCTGAGAATTACCTCTTGAAATTTTAACAACAGAAATATTAAGCAATAATTTAGGTATATGAGTAGGAAGGAAAAACTCAAAAGTGTGAGTAGCAGATGGTTGCTGGTACTAGTCCTTCAAACACTTCATACATGAGACTGAATTAGCGTGAAATGGAATTAGAACATGAATGAAATGAACGCAGGGCATAAAGTGGGACACCTCCCCACTGGTGAAATCCCACACTCCAATGTAAATGAGCCTCTACAGCTGAGCCTTGGTTTGACTTAATTTAAACTCTGCTAACAGAGACTGATCGGGCGTCAGCCACTTTATAATCAGATTAACACAATCAGGTAAAACGAGAGAAGCTGACCGACTGGATGAGAGTCGGAACTTTATTATATTTTGAGAGTAATACATCTTTAAATATCTTAATGACCCTGATGTGTGTTTTATGCAGGGTAAAAATATGTGAGTTTTATAAATACCAAACTGGTCAAATACTTAACTTAGTATTCAAACTATACACAAACCTTTTTGTTATTCATTGGAACCTTGGGGTCTTATTTTTATGCAGATGATGTGGTTCTTTTGGCATCTTTGTACCCTGACTTCTAGTTTGTATTGGAGTGTTTTGTAGCTGAGTGGAAAGAATCAGCTCCCCTAAATCTGAGGTGATGTTCCTCATCTGGAAAAAGGTGGAAAGATCCCATAGGGTAGGGAGTCATTCTTTGGAGGAGGTTAAGAATCTAGGTGTCTTGAATAATGTCAAGATGGAGCAGAAGTAAAGATTGTTTATTTTTTGTTTTTTGGCTTGGAAAAAAATTTAAGAGAACTAATACAATGATTTGCTCTCAAGTCTTATTATTTAGTTTATTTTTAGAATTGAACAGATCAGGTTTTTACTCGGTTGGATCTCCGAATTTTAACAGCAGACTTGGTAAATATTTAATTTACATCATGGTGGTTCAGTTCAGGTTTTCCTAGACATTTATATTATCATTGTGATTTTAGGGTAGTCTTAACTACAAAGAATAAAAAAACTGAAGAGACCGAATACACAGCCCTGTGGAACTCCAGCAATAATGGTTATGGCAAAAAAAAAAAAAGAGTTTCTGCTTTATTAAGAAGCAAAACTTTGTTAGCAAGAAAATAGTCACACTTGGCTATCACAGCTTCCTCCATGAACAAATGTTTATTCCAAATTATCTGCTTGTTATATGTAAAAACTCAATGAATCAGGATACCTAAAAACTATATCCATACCAGAGTCCTCACACCAAACTGATACAGATCAAGCTTATGTTTTACTAAGTTCTGATACACAATACATTCATTAAATTGTCTAAGTATGAAACCAAACCAAATATGGATATTTCTTTTACTGAAAATTATATTTTTTCCTTTCACTATATGTCCTAAAGGAGGTCAGTTTCTCTGTTCAGCATAAGTAGTTCAGTCTTTCAGGAGGATTTACTGTTATCGCAGCTGTGTAGACATTTCCTTTTCTATTAAGGTCTAATTGAAGTCAGTGACACATTTGGATTTGTTAAGAACCTTTTATCGACCTTTTAATAATTATTAATTGTGCAGCCGTAGCGACACATCCAAAGTCAAACAAGGAACAAACGACTTCAGCTTATCAGCTACAGGAAAATAAATTAATGATAAACAGAGTTGTGTTATTAATGATTCATTCGCAGGGGGTGTTACAGTGCAGTTTTGGTGAGTTGGCATCATAAGGTATTATGTATTTATATTTCTCACCAAAAATAATATGAGGCAGAGCAGCAAAGCCACACATTTTGAATTTTCTTTGTTCAGGTACAAAGTCAGAAGCCTCCAGATGATCTGTCCATCAGGTTGTGGTTGTATTCCTGACTTTATCAGTTAAAGTCTCTGTGGAGATCACCAGTCTGACAACAGATGTGTGAGATTTCTGCATCAGGACATCCAATTTTCCTCCACATCAATGTAAAAGACACATTGCCAGTCACCACAAATACCTGTTGGTGGTTGTTGATACCAAGGGTGTCACAACCAATTATTAGGTTCAGGGGGCAATCACCTTCTCACACAGGCCCAGGTTAGTTTGGATAAAAAACAAAATCATTATTTGAAAACTGCTTTTTCTGTTTAATTTCACTATATTTGAATTATGTTAAAATTAGTTTAATATTCAAGTGTGACACAAAAGCAAAAACAGTATAAGCAAAACGTCTTGCTAGTCTCGTCAGCATCTGCAGTGCCTCATCAATGAACAAAAGATAGTGGCTTCATAAAAAGCTTTTTGCTCTGAGTCTAATGTGTTACAATGTGGGGTTCTTTAATTCAGTGGGTCATGGTGTATTTTATAATGATGGCATTGTCCCTTTTCTTTAAGAGGCCCTTTAATATCATGAGAACCTACTACTTTAAGATCTGTGCATGTCCACGATACCAAGGCCGAGGACCTCGAAGGATAGACAGATGAATCCATTAACAAACTGGACCTTATAGATTAGTAATATGATGTCATCAAAGTTTACGTACATATAAAAGTAGACAGACACATACTTTTGTCAATATAGTGTAAATTCAGAAGGATATCACCACTTACTAAGACTTCCTAAGAAGTTCCTGTGCGTCTGCAACCAGGAGCTAAGCTTCAATGGTGCATCCAGGCATTGGCATCCTGCAGGGAGCTGATCAGAGAGTTAGGGAGGAGTAGGGTGGTTTGATGCTGATGTAGATTTCATCAGTATCATCACTATAACACCATCATGGGAAATAATTAGACCAAGTAGGATCATATAACAGAGAAACAGTAGTGGTCTGAGAACATAGCCTTAAGGTACACCCTAATTGTTGAATACCACAGTCCTAGGACTGTGGTATTCTTTGTATCAATTTTTTTATGGCTCATAGAGATATTTATTAGACAAAGTCAAAACTTTATTGAGTTTGTTATAAACGTTCTCCAATATTTGACTGAGAAATCAGAGGTCAGATATCAGCCTGAAGTTGCAGATGTCCTGAGTGTCCAGGCCCGTTTTAGGATAGGATGTGGCAGAATGTGGTGTTAAACCAGAAGGAGCAGGATTCCAAGGATAAGTTAAAAATCTTCACCAAAATAAGGCAGCTGTTTTAACAAGAAATCAAGGTCAGGAAACAAACCAATTCCTTCACAATGGACACCAAAGGGTTTCCTTCAGGGTTGCATCTTTTCTGCTCTTTCTTTTGCTTACAAATACCTGAATTCCCGTTCCAGATATTTCCTATTTATCCTAACTTTTGCAGCAGCAACAAACATGTATAAAGCCTGGTTAGAAAACATGACAAATAAAGACTCCATACGAAACAATCCTCTGGAAAAAAAAGATGGCATTTGAGGGTGGCCTTCATTTATGGAAGTAGCTCAGTTTCTGTCCAGCTGTGGCACATCAGGAAACCCGACGCTTCTTTGTTTGTTTTCTGGACACATCTGCAGCTGAAGGTGACGTCTACGAGAACTGGACTGTCGGCAGCACTCACCAAGGAATCTATTCTCTCCATTGGGATGCATTAGGAAATTACCCAGGTCAATGACAGACTCTCGGCATGCAGAGAGATGACATATTTTCCTTCTGCAGAGATTTTGAAACTAAAATCTGCTTCATGTTAGCAATCTGACACCAGGATACAAAGCTGTTCAGATCAATCTATGCACAGTCATTAACAATGAAGAGGATTTTCTGTCCTATTGTCCTCTCAGAAGGCCACCTTCTGCCCTCCTGTTTCTGCAAACCCTGAAATAAATCAGTGTGCTGCTGTAATAAAAAGCCTCTTCACACGTGCAGTTGTGACCTCTCTCCAGACTCTGTTAACATGGCTGATGAAAGTGTCCGACCATCACACATGCGGCTCGTATAAAAACAAAACCAATGGAAACAGTGCTGCGAAGTAATGGCGGGCTCGTCAGAAGGCGGGCCAAGGACTGTAATCACACGCTCGATGCACTCATGATTCACTGTCAGGGTGTCATTACGGTGTTTTCAAAGGGAAGCAGGACAAACAATGAGTGCTCTTCTGTTTTCTGCCTTAATGAAGGCGATTATTCATGTGAGGAGCTGCAGGTTTGAAGACGGGTTTGCTAGAGACAGGATAAGACGAGGTCAACCTCAGGAACTGAAAGTTTTCCGCACAAACAGACATTTATATCACGTTTGTTCCTGTTTTTAAGCCTGAAAGAACAAGTATAATTGTTGCTTTAAATATGTTTACTTCAAGCTGTTTTTCTGAGAAAAGATCAAATTTGACGCTAAAATGAAACATATGAGGAACAAAGTAGACATGCAGTATATCAATGATTTAAACTTTTAAAGTATAATCCAAGGTTGTGTTGAGTAGGGCTGTGTAGTGGCCCAGTTGTTAGCGCTGTTACCTTGATGCAATAAGGTCGTGGTTCGAATCCTGCCCTGGGGTCTATCTTCATGGAGTGTGAAGCTTCTGGGATGACAGTCAGCTTCTCTCAGTCTTGGATCTTTGGCTCTTTCCACTTGGAGGAGTCTGTGGGAGAATCAAGAATGCACTGAAGGAGCTTATGTCAACTTCTAGCCTAGAAACATCTGGATATCACCCAGAACAAGCCAGAGCATGTCATCCGTGATTGTCCTCTCCACAGTTGTTTTCTGTCTGACCTTCTCAGCTGCTCATGTAGTTGTGGAGCATGTTTGGCTTGCTTTTCTGTAGAATCTCAGTTAGGTTTAGGTCTGAACTTTGACTAGGCCATTGAAGCACCATGATCCATTTTCTCTTTCAGCCATCTTTTTGAAGATTTGCCAAAATGCGTGGAATCACTGTCTTGTTTATGACCCAGTTTGGACCCAGACTCTGCTGTCAGACTGACGGTATTGTGCCTGAAGAAGCAGAAAAGAAGGCCAAATCATTAACCCTCCACCACCGTGCTTTACAGTTGGTTTGAGGTGTTTTAGTAAAGTCAACTTGTGCTATCGACACCCTGCATTAACACAACTTTCCCTGCTACTCATGAAAGACTGCATGCAGAAAGCATGCATTTAGGTCACAGGTTTCTCTAGAAAGAGCTGACATCTGCAGACCACAAAATATACAAATAGTACAAGGCTGGAGAGTTGAAGCGAGAATGTGACAAAATTGTGAAATAAATCACCTTAAAAAGCATCTTAAAAAATGGAAACACTTCTACAATTACAGGTTCAAATTAGAATAAAGATGTAAAAAGAAAATGTGAAAGGTGTTTTCTGTTATACCAGCAATGCTTTTTGTTCTTCACAAACGTTTGTTCCTCATGTGGGAAAAAATCCCAGATTTAAACCTCCAGAATTCAAAGTGAACTCTGTTGTTATTTTATATTTACTTTGGATCTCTGTCTGCTGATTGGATCTCTGCTTTGTTCTCATTTGTTGTTTGGAAACTGAGCCCGGCCCTCCTGCTTCCCTCCCTCCGTCAAATTGAGACAAACATCAATAACCTTCCTCCACAACTGCACGTGGCCCACTCTAATGAGACTAATGTGGGAGGGGTTGTGTGATGGAGGCAGGGGTGGGTGGTCGGGGGCTTCAGATTCCCGCTGCGGCTGCACTAAAACAAACAATGAACGTCCTGGAAAGCCAGCTCTTATTTTTAGGGTCTGACTGTGTTTTACGTAACGGGTCACCACAGCAAGAATAGCTCCATCAATCACTGGGGTAGCAGTGTCCGAATGCTCTGGGAACGCTGGGATCAGAAAGCAACTCGCTGAGCCAGAGGGACCTGAGCGGCCGAGACCACGACTCCGTTTCCAGCTTCCAGAATGCTTCAGAGGAGACAAACATGGAACCGAGCAAACTTCATTTATACACCAAGACGGTTTCATCTGGCCTCACATGGACGTTCAGTGGATCAGGATTTATTATGGAGAAGTAGATCCAATCACAGGGACCAAGTTACCAGGAGGCCCCTGTGAAACTGATTTTTCACATTTTATTTTGGGAAGTCAAAATGGTGCAAAGACCTGATCACAAAATATAGAAATAAATGCGCAAACCCAACATTTTATTATTTTATAAAATTTTTTAATATTTTACAGTGCAGTAAAAGTTGGTTCCCCTGAAATACCTCCTCTGTTTCTGAGTTTTTGTCACACTAAAATGTTTCAGACCAAAAAAGTAATAATCTCACTTAAATAGAACCTGTCTGACAACATAAAGTAGGTTGAAAGATCTCAAAACGCAAAGCATCGTGTCTTAATCTAAATATATTCAATATATTTAGAGGGGCTGCGTGGCTGTATCAGGACCTGGACGAGTTATTGTAATTGATGGAACCATGAAATCTGTGGCATGATTTATGCTTGAAAACCTGCCATGTGTCTGCACTAAAACAATTCTGCAAAGAAGAGTGGGTCAAACTTCCTCCACATACACCAGATGTGCGGGTTTTAGATGTGTTCCTTATCCAACGCAGCTGATTCAAAGGCCTCCTCAGCTACTGATCAGAGGCCTGGTAAAGAGCCACTCATTTGTTTCATGGGTGCTGACCCAGGAAAACATCTAAAACATGCAGGCCCTTGAGGACTGACTTCGGACACCACTGGCCTAAAGGATTCTGCAGAATTTGCAAACTGCAGTATTGCTAAAGGTTTTTAGCTTGCTCAACCATGAACGAATCTCACTGGGTTTTCCGACCAGGAGCAGGAACAGGATCAGTTTGAGAATCAGTGTGGCATCTTGCTGTTCCTATAAATGTAGATCAGTTGTTAATCAAGAACACCAAACCAATATGTCCTTAACCATAAAGAGGAATGGAAGTAAATAACTGACAGATTAAATGAGGTGGAGGAGCGTCCTTTGAACCTTTGAAGGGTGGGTTTTCTTATCGTTGAGTGTCCTTGTTCGACTCAGTTCAGGTGTTTTATCTGTGTGCTTCAGGCAGGTGCAGCAGGACGCTGCAAGGTGAGCTGAAATAAAGCTCCGTTGATGTCCTGAGTGGTTATTATTCACCCCACATGGAGGTACATGTGCTGCCTGACGCTGCGGCTCCTGCCCCAATCATAACTTTCGCATACATCATTTCACTTTAACATTAGCGAAGCTGTTAAAGGTTATTCAGGTGCTGCATCATGGCCGTCAGCTCCGTCACAGCAGCCAACTGAGGCGCCTTATCGCTTCCATCTCCTGCCGCCGAGCAAGAAGAAGAATTAAGGTCTAAAGGAGAATTAATTCAGAGCCTCGCTCCCTCAGGGTGTGAAGAGGAGGTGGATGTTGTGTTTCCCTGTCGTGCCAGACTGTCGGTATCCGTGGCAACCTGGGATGGACCCCCCTGTCTTCAGGAGCAGAGTCGGGATGCACAGCAGCAGAGATTGACCTGTCACATCCCATCACAGCGAGAATCTTTCTGCTTTCAGGTCAGGTCAGCTGCACGTAGGAAGCAAAGTGGAGGGAGCTCCCTAGCTGAGGGGGCTAAAAGGATCTGGACTAATAAAAAAGAAAAGTTCCTGCACAGACAGAGTGTAAAAACACATTTAAAAACTAGCTATCTTGAACTTTCTATTCTGTTTTCTCTGAACAGAAACCTAGCAAACAGCTGATGTAAATATTGATGGTGCCTTGACACTTTGTGCCTAATATCCCATAATAATTGTCTAATATTCACTCAACAGCTAACTGTCAGTGTTGGTCTTTTCATTTGTTCCTTTTTCGAACCGTGAGTGTTAGATAGGTCCGCTGTCTGCTCATGTCAGTTTCCATGTGTCTACTGCGTTACATATAAGAGAAAAGTTTAGTTAAAAACACCTTCCTTCCATTTTTTGGAGAAACATTTTAAAGGAAGTGAATGGGAAGCCAGTTGAATGTTCTCTGCACTCTAGAGGGAATTACAAATGTATTGTCTGAACGATAACATATTTTCCTACGAAATCACCTGAAATAATAAGGGGAAAGAAGAACTTTATGGCCAGGATGGCGAGTGAAACAAAAAAGTTTGAGGACGCCTTCCTCGGGCATTTATACCGGTTTTCTTGGACGCCTTCCGGGGGGGTTTCTCAGGCATCCCCCGGGAGGAGGCCCGGGGGGGACGCCCAGGACACGCTGGGACTATGTTCTCTCGGCTGGCCTGGGAAACGCCTTGGGGCTCCCTCCGGGAGAGCTGGAGGAGGTGTCTGGGGGAGAGGATCGTCGGGGTGTCTCTGCTCAGTCTCCCCCCCCTGGCCCCCGGTCCATAAGCGGAGGGGTTTCAGTAAATTTTATTGTGAAAATTTTCCCCCTAAAATGAACAAAATGAACTACAGTTCAACATCTCGACATGTATAGGTACGTGCACTCAAAACTGGGGAAGTTTGACCTCTTTTGACTTCTCTTTTTGATGAATTGCGCTCCCATGACAACAGCATGGAAAACGCAAACCGGAAAATACTTCCAATGTTAAAATTTTGGGCCCAAAAGCCTGCTTCCGGGGCAGTCTTTACAAAAACATGGCACCCACTGAGCAGTAGAAACAAGACATGATCTAGAACGTTCTTACATTACTTCATCACCCTAACATTGTTCTCCACAGATACTGGTCAGATGGGCCCAACTGGTGCCGTCTTTTTGAAATGTAAAAGATTATTTTTGCTAATTAGTGCTTAACTCAAACATCCCAGCTATTAAAGAGTGGAAGAAATTAATATTTTTTTTCTTTGTTTCTGTTAAAAGTTGGTGCATAATGAATGGGGAAGAACACAATTATTGCAATTACCCGCAGTGAGATGACCCCAATTAGGGCAGTCGAGAGGCAGTTTTAATGAGGTACCAGACACATAAACTCGGATTACATTGGCAGCGAATATTTCCTCTGAGACCGTTAATTCAGAGAACGCACAGACCAGTGACGGGTCCTTTAATGTCCGCTTTGAACAGAGTTTTCCTCATTAACGGTTTTTACTTTGCTAGGTGTTTACATCAGTCAGTCTTTTTCTGCATTCCTGTTAAAGGGAAAACAGTTGATTTCATCTCATTTGTTGTGTTCCTTTAAATATAGTGTTAGTTTAAAAAAAACAATTGTAATATATTTTTCTTAAGGAAAAATCTTGCTTGTCTGTGCTATTATCCATATTGAGATTTATAATTTCAACATTTTGATAATTTCAACATCTTAGCGGTACTGCATAATGCTATTCTTGTGTGGTGCACCAGAGAGCAGATAGGCACGGAGGAAGCAGAGTGGGATCAGTGGGCAAACCTCTTTAATAAGAGAGTCCACTTACATGCAGGCGTGATGCAGGTATACAATATAATCCAAGATAAATGCAGTCACAAAACAGAACCCAACAGGATCCGAAGCTGGGCGAGAATCCAAAAAGGACATCAACGAGACATATCACAAAGACATGGAAGAGACATAACGACACCGCATGGAACAAAGGACGAAGGTAAACTTAAATACAGACAAAGGTGGGCATGAAACAATAGAGCAGGTGAACCTGATAGGGACAAATGAGGACATGGAGGAGCTAGACGAAGAACAAACTGTAAACACAAAAACCAGAACATACACACACAGTTGATGGCTGGAGAACAATTTTTTCAAATTTGTCTTCACCTCTGCAACTTCCTCGTCCTCCTTTTATACACACACTCAGCTCTGTCGTTTATTTCCCACCTGACAAACAGAGCTGTGACAGAACTGCAAGTTCACAAAGATGGAAAAACACGGAAGGTGACTTTGAATGTCTTGATTAAAAGGAAGTGTCTAATACTTTTAAAACATACACACAATAAAAAGAACCTGCCTTATTTACCAGCTCCAGTTTGGGTTAAAAGAGAAAAAGCAGAGAGAAAATATATTTTTTTACACAAATAGTGTACAATTGTAAAAGTATTTAAAAATAAGGACTTAGAGTCAACATTTTCTAAAATCAGCTTTTGCTGAAATTACAGCTGAAGGTCTTATGGCATATATTTCAACCAGCTTGACATTTAGTGACTGAAATTAAACCCTTTTTTCTTTGCAAAATAGCTCAATCTCAGTCAGATAAAGTGGAGAGCATCTATGAACATAAACACCAGCGTTGACATTGACTGGACCATCCTAACACATAAATAAGCTTCAATCTAGAGAGCAGACCCTCTGTTTGAATACCTACAGAGATTACTTAAGGTTCAGATCAATTCAGTTTATTAATCAGAATCAGAATCAGCTTTATTGCCAAGTTTGTACATACAAACAAGGAATTTGACTCTGGTACACTTTGCTCTTTGGTTTTTGTTTTTGCACTACAGAATATACATATTTACAATATACACATATATAAATAAAAAGGTGCATTTGCAACATCTGTATGCTGTTGTTTTTGTATTTTATTGAAAGTTCAACAGGAAAAAGCCGGGGGGAAGAAACTGTCTCTGTGGGCTGGTTTTTTAAAAAGCGCTCTGTAGCGTCGGCCTGAAGGCAGAACTCTAAACAGTTTATGTGCAGGGTGTGTGGGGTCTGCAGAGATTTTAGCAGCTCTTTTCCTGACCCTAGACCTGTATAAGTCTTGGATGGAGGGAAGGTCAGCCCTGATGATTCTCTCTTGTAATATAGGGCTGATTGACAACAAATGTCGTCTGAAGGCATTTTAAAGATAAAATCTTCAGATTTTTTTTTGCTGGAGCAGAGAAAGTGGGACCTAAAACCAGGGAACCCTGAAAAGCTTCATTGGAGTCTTCAAAATGAAGATTCCACTGAACAGTTTGTCCCACACGGTGGCTAGGAGATCCTTTTCTTTTCTTTGTTCCAGACAAACATTAAGATAATATTCCAGCAAGAAGACAGATGGTATTAACCAGTAAATTTGGGAACTAGAACAGCATCATGTCTTGTTAATAACTTCTTAAAAGAATCCAACCAAAATAATCTCGAAACTTCAGACCTCAGGTAGATTAGCTCCCTCCTCTACAGAACAGACACTGAGCTGCAAACTGCACTAATTGCCTCATAAAGTGGCTCCAGGCTGAAGCTGGATAGAAGGTCACGCTGACAGGCAGAGCTGGATGAGTTATGACCCAAATGGACCAGGTTAATTAGGATTAATTTGTTCAGCTAAAGAAAAACATTAAATAATCTGTAGGAAAGGAATAGCGTTTTTAAGAGAGCAGTTTGCAGCAAACCCCTTACTGTTAATAACACTAATGCAGAAACCTAAAGAGTCCGTGGCTCAGTGAATGCAACACGATGTGAAGCTGATGTTGGTTGGAAATGGAGATGACTGGATAATTGTACTCTTAGCTGGTGCTCTAGCTTTGAGACCTTAGCAGACTCCTGAATAAAACATTTGCAGACTAAGGAGACTGCAGATGAACCCGCAGGGTTGAATTGTGTTGGAGATTTCCAAACACCTAATGTTTAAAGCACAAGAGATGTTAGTAAATCAAATACTTTCCAAAACCTACCAGTTGCTTTCCTGGATGTAAGAGGCTCCTTTTTCAAACTTACTGGGTACTTTTCTGGAATTTAGATTTAAATTTTCTGAATTTACCGGGCGCTTTCCCAAATGTAAGAATCAGAATCAGAATCAGCTTTATTGCCAAGTTTGTACATACAAACAAGGAATTTGACTCCGGTACACTTTGCTCTTTGGTTTTTGTTTTTGCACTACAGAATATACATATTTACAATGTACAATATACACATATATAAAAAAAGGTGCATTTGCAACATCTGTATGCTGTTTTTTTTGTATTTTATTGAATGTAAAAGAGAAAACAGCCTGAGGGAAGAAACTGTCTCTGTGGCGGCTGGTTTTTTTTGAACAGGGCTCTGTAGCGTTGGGCCTGAAGGCAAAAACTCTAAACAGTTTATGTGCAGGGTGTGTGGGTTCTGCAGAGATTTTAGCCAGCTCTTTTCCTGACCCTAGACCTGTATAAGTCCTGGATGGAGGGAAGGTCAAGCCATGATGATTCTCTCTGCAGTCCTGATTATTCGTTGCAGTCTGGACCTGTCCTGTTTTGTGGATGAACCGAACCACACGGAGATGGATGAAGACAGGACAGACTGAATGATGGCAGTGTAGAAGATGACCAGCAGCTCCTGTGGAAAAAAAGGTTGTACTTCTTGAGTTGCCTCAGGAAGTACAGTCTCTGCTGGGCCTTCTTCCGAACAGTGTCTATGTGTGAAGACCATCTCAGGTCCTCAGAGATGGGGTTCCTAAGAAACATAGTGATCCACAGCCGACACGGTGTTTGTTGAGGATGGTGAGGGGGGTGTATGGAGGTGGTGTTTTTCCGAAAGTCCACCACCATCTCCACAGTTTTTGAGTGGGTTTAGCTCCAGGCAGTTTCTGACTACACCAGTGTACAAGCCGATCCACCTCCAGTCTGTATGCAGACTCATCACCGTCCTGGATCAGTCCAATGACAGTGGTGTCATCTGCAAACTTCAGAAGTTTCACGGACGAGTCTGCTGAGGTGCAGTCATTTGTGTAAAGGGAGAAGAGGGGTGGGGATAGAACACACCCCTGGGGGGCACCAGTACTTATTGATCTGGTTCGGGAGAAGATGCTCCCCAGTCTCACCTGCTGCTGTCGGGCCGTCAGAAGCTGTTTTTATCCACTGACAGGTGGAGGGCTGGGACGTTGAGGCTGGGTGAGCTTCTGGTGGAGGATGTCTGGTATGATGGTGTTGAAGGCCGAGCTGAAGTCTACAAAACAGGATTCCTGGCGTAGGGCCCTGGCGGTTCGAGGTGTTGCAGGATGAAGTGTAGACCTAAGTTAACAGCATCATCTGCCGACCTGTTTGCTCGGTAAGCAAACTGCAGGGCGTCCCAGTAGAGGGCCTGAGTCTTTCAGGTGCTTCAACACCAGCCGCTCAAAGGATTTCATGACCACAGACGTCAGGGCTACAGGCCTGTAGTCATTTAATCCTAGGATGGTGGGTTTCTAAGAGGCTACCTTACGAACCTTACAGGTAATTTCCTTGAATATAGATTTAATTTCTTGAATATGCCTGTCATAATGGTTTTCGCAGACTCTGAAGAAACACAACCACGAGGACCAAGGCAATGTCTTAAACCGTTACAACACACAGTTCTGTGGGGTTGGACTGGAACCTGGACTGGAGCAGCGGGCAAAATCAGGATCTTATGACAGATAACGTTGGAGGGGGGACAGGCAGGTTGATGGTTAGGTTGAGGCGGCTCCTGAGAAGCTGGGTTTGGAGTTAGAAGCAGAGTGAAGGCTCAGGGCTGGGGCGTCAAGGCTGGAGTTTCCACACTCCTCTGAACATGACACGAGTCAAACAGGAGACCAGACAGTTTCCACAGCTTCCTTCAGTAGAAGGTTGATCTGCAAGGCAAGGAGGTCAGAGAAAATCTGCTTAGGAGCAGGACTGCAGACTAGCAGAGGTCTCGCTGTTAACACGCCAAGTGAGAAAACGAGCTGACGCTTCCCACTGGGTTTCCACTCCATATGAAGCCCAGCTGATTGCTCTCAGATGAGCTACAGCTGTGCAGCAGTACCTGCCAGTCACACCCTGCAGAGAAAAAACACAGCACAAAACACAGCCTGCATGCAGCCTGCACAAAACCACAGGGGATATGACAATGCCAAGTAGTTTCCCAAAAGTAAAAGGTTACTCTCCGAAGCATGTGGAGGAGGAGTGCATTAAACATGTAGTCCAAGGTCTTTAAGAGAGGAATCACTCAGAGCAGAAAGACTGCCGATTGCTCCACAAATATCCTGCATATCTGAGGGACGGTTTATCGAGCGGATCATAGCGAAACGTATTGAATGGTCCCCTGAGGTCACTGTTCTTCATCCTAGCTCTCAGACGTTCAGGACTCCCGGTGGTCTCCTGCAGCTGAAACCTGCGCTATCTGTCCTCTCTTCAGCAGCTCTGGGGTCACCGTGTAAGGAATTTGTATCCCTGAAATGTTTTTCATTTCTCAGTTAGTAAAATAACCTTGAAGTTTTTCTGTTTCCCACAGAGTGCATAAAGCATTTAAGGTGCTTTTTGCTGTCTGTTCGGATAGTGGTAGCTTTACCTGTACAAGGCAGCGTTATAGCAAAATCTGTCAGATGAAAAAATATTATGCTCCTTTAATAAGATGCTGCATTACTTAACACAAAAAAGGCTTTAACACCTGGCTTCAAGACACAGTGCATTTGTGCACCATTATCCAACATATTTTTGTTTAAATCAATCTTTATTGAGCTGGTTGTGGCGAGTATTGCTGATACATGACTGCCTCAACTGTCAGCACGAGGTCAGAGATATTCAAATCCAGTCCTCGAGAGCCCCAGTCCTGCAGCTTTTAGATACATTCCTGTTGCAACACGCCTGAATCAAATGAATGACCCATTAGCAGACCTCAATAGCACTTTTCCAAAAATATGTGGTTAGTTAATGCCTTTAAAAAGAAGGCGTTTACTTGTTTTATATAGGGAAAGGTGTAGTTAGATAGGTTTTTTCCCTTTATATATAAAATCATAATCTGAAAATGTTTTTTTTATTTACTCAGGTTATCTTTGTCTGTTGAAATGAGTTTGATCTATTTAAATGTGGCATACAAAGTAAAACAGAACAAAAACTTTTGTGGCATTGAAAGATAATTACTAAAGGAAAATGAGCCTATACTCACCATTGCCTCATGTACAGTTTAGCTAGAAACAAAACATTGGAAATAGTACTAACATTTCTAAGTGATGTCAGCAAGGCTAGCCTTAAATATTTCAATAATGCTGACATTTAATAAGGAGTTTACCAGGTTAAGCATCTAAACAGTTTACAAGGTTGTGAATTGCATTTTAACTTAATGCAAAACACAGCTAACATTGCCACTAACTGATATCAGCGACACTGAGCTTTGGAATCATTTACAAACTAATGTTGGGGCTCTTTTCTTTAGGTTTTACAGCTTGGCTAGCAGTTGAACACTGGTTAAAGAGAGGAGCTCATTGGCCAATCATGACTAAATAAACTCATTTACCTCAGAGTGACAGTTTCCGTTGGTTTGCAGCAAGAAGTGTTCATTTATTTGCAGAAATAAAGACAATGGAGATCAAGTAATTAATCACGCTGCCTGCTACTGACGTTTCTGCCTGGCATTCTGGGTAATGTAAGAGAATTGCTGCAGAAAAAGTCAGGAAGCTGTTTCAGAGCAGAATGTTTGACTGATGAGCCGTAGCTGCGTCTGGTGACGAGCAGCATTTGTCTTTGTCTGATTGATAGCTGGTCACGCCCCCCTGCAGCAGCAGACGAGTGAGACAGAAGTGATGAAGGGTTTGCAATAAACGGTGGAGTTTGTGGCCAAACAGAAGCTGACGGTTTATGGTACAGAGTCAGGAGGAGACTGCTGATGTGTGGAGGCTTTTATTGTCACGCAGTCAAATCATTTTTACACTGGAGAGGATGGAGAGTCTTCAGATGGGGGACTCCGCGTTCTTGTCAAGGACCTAATTACGTGCAGCTGACGTGGAGGGGGTGAGGGGATAACACAGAGGCTTAATTTTATTTCCTGCATTGATCCTGAGGGACTAGTCAACATTTTGCCTTTTAAAACCAGCCTGTGTCTCTGGTTTAGAATTAAAAACAAACCTTTTTCTGATGATCTACTGATTGCTGATCAGCTTCAAATGCTTTGAAAAAATTATAACCCACTTTAAAAAAGAAACCCACCAAGGTTTCTTTTGTTTCAGAAATTTGTCATACTTACATTCAGTTATAAATATCAGAAAAATTTATCCATACCATCCACAGGGTACACCTCGCCAGAGAGCTAACGAGAAACAAAGTAATTAACATCTCTTATTCTGGAAAGGGTTACAACACCATGTCCAAGTTATTAGGACTCCAGCGAACCATTTTCCAAAGAGTGCGCCAAAGTTCCCCCACAGAGATAAAGATGCATTGCCAGTTATAACCAATGCTTCATGGTAGTTGTTGCTGCCAAGGTTGTTACAACCAGGCGCAATTACTTTTTCACACAGGACCAGTTGGTTTGGAAAGCTTTTTTCCCCTCGATAAATGAATCGCTTTCATTGCACTGTATCTGTTAACCAGGCAGCTTCAAGAACAGAAACCCTCTCATCTCATATTTATTATCATCCCTGACCTTAGACCAGTTCTTGGTCACACGTCCTTAAATCTGGAGCCTGTTTCTGCTCTAATGATCCGTTTTTCTTCTGGATTCCTTTTGGCAGACATTTCTTCAGCCTCTGCTAGCTCAGTCTCCAGGAGGAGATGTTGTACTTCCCAGCTGGATGTCCTGCTTCCCCCAGAGGTGGCAGCTCAGGTGTACAGGCAGGTGTCTGCTGCCTTCACAGTTGAAGCAGTGCAGTAATTTACAGTGACATGCTGTCACACAAATGAGCAGGGGGAGGTTAAATAACAGCAGATGTATGATGCCACTAATGGGAAGCCTTTAGCACAACAATTATCATCTAATTTTATCTTTGCTCCGGGCCGCTGGCTGCCAGTTATTATTACCGAGGGCTATCATGACTCATCGCTGCGCAGCATTCACTGTAAAATAAGACATCACTGACATGTCTAATTGGTTCTGTCGTCAAACTTATTGTCAACATTTGTAATGCTTGGCCCAAAATGTAAAGTAAATTAAAACCTCTTATATCAGCTAATATATCAAAGAGTCTATAACAACCTCTGCAAGGAGCTAAAGGCATTAAAAGTCATTGCTATAGAAGCTGGCTGTTTGAGTACTGCATCAAAGCATAATAATGGACAGTTCAGTGGAAGAAAAAAGTTTGAAAAAGATTTTTCCTTTCCGTTGCTGATTTCATTTACCAGCAGAGCTTGGTACCTGCCCACACTGCCAAAAGTACCTGCTGTAACGCTTCATTCACCAGCAAACTGGCCACGACCACAAATCCCACAGAGAATCTTTCAAATGTTGTCAGGAGTAGGTTGAGAGACACCAGAGCAACAAATCACAGGGTTTAAGGGTGCTACTAAAGCATTCTGGGCTTCCTAAACACCCCAGCAGAACCGCAGGCTGATCGTCTCTGTCAATACTGCATTGATGCAGGAATTCATGCAAAAGGAGCCCCAACCAAGTACTGATTGTAGGTACAGTATATGGAAGTACTTGTCAGCAGGCACACATTTCCATGTTAAAAATCCTATTTTATTGGTCTGATGGAAAATTAAAAGTTTCTGTGAAATTTGTTCGGGTTTTCATTATCTGCAATCATGAGTTTTAACAGGAATTAACAACTGAAATATATCACGGTGTGTACTAAATGTTAATAATATGAGTTTCCCTTTTTTAACTGAACTATTGGAATAAACTGCCTTTTTATTGATATTCTAAGTTGCTGAGATGCAACTATTAGAAAACATTTCAAATCTTTTTAAATATTTATTTGTATGACCCCATTATTCTGACACCTCTAAATAAAACGCTGTGTGTAAATAAATCTCAGTAAAAAATGCAGCTGCTCTGTGAAAGCAGCATTAGAGAACAACCAGCATCATGAAGACCAAGTAGCATATGAGACAGGTCAAGGAGAAGGTTGTGGAGAAGTTCAAAGGAGGGTTGGGTTGCGGTGCAGATCTGAATTTGTTTAATAAAATAAAACTAGAAAAATCTCCCTGGGTCAGTGATGGACCCAACGGCCCATGAACCCCTCTGTGTTTGTGATGGCAGCAGTCTCATCTGTGTCTGTGGAGGTGTGACTAGCGTGCTGATGGGTGGGGGACAGGTGCAGCATGCGCTCATTCCTCTAAGTATAGCACCACCCCTACAACTCCCAGCCTCCAGCAGCACCAGCCAAGCATTCGCGTCTCTCGTTGCGGGGATAACAATGTGTCTGCTCCAATGACAGATCCTGGAAAGCCTCTGCAGTTCGACCCTCGGCCGTGTGACACTTCCTGCCCCCTGGTTGTTGCAAAACAAGAGTCCTCCACACTTCATCGTTACTTTAATGCAAACATTTACCGTCAAAAAGCAGAGCCGCTGTCAGGCTTTGCTAGATTTCTACAGAAGATACTCAGATGAGTAAACTATGGATTTAGGTAAGAAAAGTTATCACATTGATGCTGCAATGTAAAGAAATACTCTGATATCTCATAATAAGTGTGTCTTTCTAACTGAACTGAACACTATACTGAAATCTGCCACACTGAGACTGCTTTTAGAGCTCTCTAGCACCAACAGCAGGTTAAAGTTAGAGTTGGATTGCTAGATGTCCTGCATGAAACTAATATTTCAGGGCTAAATACTCTAAATTCTAAATTTAGACCTCCATAGATGTGTTTCCACCACTAGGATAATTTTAAGATATCATAAATATGCAACAATCATGGTGCCTTGGTCAGATTTTATTATTTAATAAAACTAAAACAGTTAAACAACAACAAAAACTAGTGCTTCTACATGTGTAGGTCCTGGAAGTTCTGTAGATGAACCAGTGATGTGTAACGAGACTGAAGTTCAGAGATGCTGAGTCGTTAAACTAGATGCAGGGAATGAGCCACTGATTTTTGCAACAAAATCACCTCGAGCTCAAAGAACTAAACAGTTTCCTGAAATAAATCTTTTCATCTCAGTTTTGTGTTGAAAAGAAACAAATAACAGCTCAATATGTTACAATTTAAAACACTGTAACAAGCTCATGTAACTCAGATTATAGTTTATTTCAGAAATTACTATTGACCTTTTGGTTTTGGAAGTTATTTTAACTTTTAGTCTGTTTTGATGCAGGCCCCCAAAAATTATTCATCTTCTTACTTCCAAGGTGTGAAACTTTTCCAGATTGATGGCTGCTGGTTCCAACCTTTGTCCTGTCCAAATGTCAAGGAGACAAAATGCTGAAAATTTTCATCCTAAATTAAGTTAAGCCACTTAATGTTTGCTTTCCTATAGGGGTCTGGAAAAGCCTGGAATAATCTGGGATTTGATTTAAGATTTTTATGGTCTGGATGAGTCTGGAAGAGATTCATTTCTGGATTTTATTTTGTTCATTCCATCCGTCCGTCCGTCCCTCCCTTCCTCCCTCCACCAGTCTGATTTGTGCAGTTTCTCTAATTAAAGCCTAGTAATATCAGCCATAAAGCCATAGCCTGGTTTTGAATTTTTCCTCCGCAACACAAATTTGAGTCTTGATAAACATAAATGATTTATAGGAATCCTGTTTAAAAAAAGGTAAACACTTACTGAATGTTTCAAACTAATTTTAAAGTGCAAATGTAAGACATTTTGTTTTTATTTAGCCTCTTTACATATTTTACATCCATACAGTCAAATTTAAATAAATCAAAACATGTTCTTTGACAGTATTTCACTGTTCCCCCCTTTTCTATTTAGTAGCAAAGTATGAGGGCCTGGACACATCTTAGAAGAATACATTTGATCCCAGCTCCATAGTGACCATAAATATAAAACTATAGCAAACCCATCTGTAGCTGTCTGTTCCAGCATGAGCCCAATATAAAGCAGGATGTGACGGAGACGCTGGGATTGGACATGTTGTCCCCGCTGTGGACGTGTAGGACAAACCTGCGTTGTCCTCTGCTCTTGGACGTGATTTTATCTAAATAGCGCCATGAGTCACGTCCATCTGAGGTTCTTGTCACGTCTTTTTAGGGGTCTCGCTGACTTAAACAGACAGAGCAGAGTGTGCAGTTGCATACCAAGCAGGGATCAGGATTTATCTTCCATTGCTTTATGCGAACATACAGCCGGCGACAGGATTCCTGACTCTGCTGGAGCATCATTCTTAAAACCCCACAACTGCTTCCTTTAAGCAGCTTTCATGATGTTTGTGTTGAACCTGTATTTCTGCGTCTTTTCCTTGCTTTCTTGTCAAATCAAGCTTTTACTTTTTGTTTTGTGCTTTTCAAAAACTCGAAATTTCAATGTTTTAGGTGCAACACGAGATGCATGATAATAATGTCTTTGTCAGTAAATTAAATGTTATTCAGTCGTTAAAGTTTCTCACAGAATCAATCAGGTATGACTGATGGTAAACCCTATTTTTCACCGTTGCTGTTTATCATCTGATCTTCTGATTTTATGTAAACAGATTCATGTCTGGGACTAAAAACAATTCGGCTTGTCTTTTTTAGGGTTTTTGGTTGGTAGAAACCTCAAGAACAAAGTTTCTCAAGGCTTATTTCAGCAATTACTTGACATTGTATGCAGAGGCAACACGTCCAGGGTTGATCTTTCTTCCTGACATCTGTAAAACTCTGACATGCTGGACATGCACAACAAGTAGTTATCCTTCAACAGACTCTCCCACCTGAGCTGTGACTCTCTACAGCTCCCCCAGAGGTACAGTGCGCCTCTTAGCTGCTTCTCTGATTAATGCTCTCCGTCCCCAGCATGTCAGTTTAGGGGGTTTTGGTGGGTTTGCAGCTGTGCAATGCTCTATTTTCATTTGATGAAACGTGACAACATATGAGAAGTAGGAATTCTTTCGCAGAACAATGTATGTAAAACAGGAAAAACATAAAAGAACTTTAAAATACTAAAATTTTGACTTAAGATCAAGTCTGACTTGGCAACAATGTTGTTTGATTAAAGACTTAAAATACAACATGTGTCTTGGACTGATGGAAGCTCAGAGTCACCTCCTCACAGCAGAGTGAAACATTACACGCATTGATTTACAGCCTGATGGAGCTGCTTATAGACGTCCGTCCCTTCAGCCAGGCTGGCTAACTCTCAGCAGGGACGCAGCTGAAGGTCTCACCTTGTTAGTCAGTAAAACTGTCCACTGTGGTTCCCTCACAGCGGACCTGCTGAGTTAATTAAATGCTGCTTAAAGCTTTGATTGTCCCTGAGGGGACGATTAACAATGAGAACAAAAATGCTTTAGAATCAACTGAAGCTTACAGCCAAGTCACACTGTTTATGTCCTTAAATAACTTTTGTTTTTGCAGACTTATGAAAAAATATGGTTAAAAGCTGGCTTATGGAATAATCTGACCTACTTTATAAGGTCAAAATGGAAAGAAACTAGCAATGGGCTAAGACAAGCTGCAGCAAGGGTTTTACTGATATGAACATTTGGGCCCAAATCAATATTAATATTGCTTTTATCGTCGAAACCCAATATTTAACAATATTATATATATTTCCCTACCCATTCGATACCATGAAAAATCTACCACACTGCTGACATTGCTTCTTTGCAACCTATCAATTTGGAAAAGGTTATAAGAGCAATTTAGAGCAATCCGATTCCAATATTCCCAGGAGCTACCGTTCCAGCAAATTCCCTCCAAGCTTAAAGAAAAGACAAGGAAACCGACATCTCCACCTCAGACTCTACAGGCCTCAGTTAGCGAGTTAAATGTCAAAGTTCAAGAAAGGACGATTGGAAAAAGACTTTTTGTTTGGAAGGGTGGAAGGAGAAAGCCTCTTCTTTCTCTTAAAAAGTATGTAAGCAGGTTTGCAAAGTTGCACCTAAATGAAGCACGGATCTTGAGGAACAATGTCATTTGGACAGAGTAGAGAAGTAGAGATGTTTGGCCATATGGTACAGCTCTCAGCACAAACACCTCATACCATTCGTCAGGCACGGTGGTGGAGGGGGGATGATTTGGGCTTGTTCTGCAGGACCTGGGTGCTTTTTAATCATTGAGTCTACCATGATCTCCTCTATATAGCTCTGTCCAAACTGGGTCATCATCAGGACAAGAGCACAATTAAGGTGTTGCAATGGCCTAGTCAAAGTCAAGGCCTCCTAATTGAAATGCTATGTTGGGGCTTTCAGACAACTTTGTAGAAACTATTGTCTGCACATCTCAATGAAGTGAAGTAATACTGTGAAGAAGAATGGACCAAATTGCTTCACAAAGTCAGACAGAAAACTGTTTCTGATATTAATTTTTTGTCTCAGTGTTTGCTGTTATTGTTCTGTCCTTCCTGGAGGAAGGCAGTGTTTGTGACATGATCAATGAGCTTTTCTAACAAAAACTGAGCTGATCTCTCTGCACAGAACGCACATGTTCAGGCCACACAGAACCATGAATGAGATTACACCGTGGAGAGCCTTGTCCTTCTGCAGCCTGGTTTTTCCCTGATGTTAAGCGTTTGACTTCATGATCGCAGTGAGTGAGGCGGTCAAACAGCACGAAGCAGGTTGTCTGCAGCCAGACTCAATTAACCGCAAGATATTGGAGCAAACGATGCAAATCTGGGTAAACGACCCAATTTTAGATGTATGAATAGAGATTGTTCTGCAACCTGAATGCTGATATGCTGAACCAAGAAATGGTTTTCAATGTCATGCAACTATTATGGAGCTAAATTGGGGCCATAAAGATTGTTCAAACGAAAAAAAATTGAACTTGAAAAATAAAAGTTTGTTCAAATAAAAACAATTTGAAACTGAAAAATAAAGGTTTGTTCAAAAGGAAAAAAATTGACACTGAAAAATAAAAGTTTGTTCAAAAGAAAAAATTGGAACCTGAAAAATTATTTTGAACCTCTCCCCAAAAAATGTGAAAACTGGAAAAAAAGTTTTGCAACTGAAAAAAAACTGATGTGAAACTGGGAAAAAAAAAAGTTCAAAACTACTTTTCAGATTCAAGTTTTTTTTTTGAACTTGCAGATTTTTTTTCAGATTCAAAATTTTGGCCCTGTTTTGGCGTGGGGGGCGGGGCCTCAGATCACGGGGTGCGGAATCATGACTGACAGCTCAACACAGCGACTGAACAACATATTCCTAGCTGTTGCATTCAGGGACCGTGGGAACTGGAATTATCTGTAATACATCATCGATATTCTATATATATGTGATTGGTTTTGAAAGATAACATGCTTCACCGATAGAAGCAGCTTACGTAAATACACGGCGCGCATCTCAGAGGAGAAAATATGATCTTGACAGATTTGCACAGCATTTTAAGTCCGTGTTGGAGATTTTCCATGCTCTCAACATAAAGCAAAAGAACCGCCAGACTAAGCGGCGGTATGAAACCAGATGCAAAACGAGCCGGTAATTTCCGAATATCCTTGCATAATTAAGCCTGGACCTTTTTTCTGATCTCCACTCTTCGTTGTCAGCTCAGCTGGCCGCCCTGCAGCGCATGTTATGTGTTATAGCAGAGCTGATCTGCTTGACTGGAGCAGAGGAGAAGTTTGTCCAAGCTACCGCACCCTGTTGGCGGTCAGACCTCTTGGGAGTCTCTCCAGTCCCTGGTTCCCAGAGGCGATCAGACTCTATCTAACACTGACTCTTAAAGGAACGAATCTCAAACAGTTTCTAACTCTCAGCTCCTTTAATCTAAATTAGGCAGAGGAATGATTACAGAGATCAGCGCTGAGGCTCCCGTCTCGGACTGTCGCAGTTTGTAAAAGGATGACGAAGACCCCCGAATGAAGGTCACATGTAGTTTTTATATCTGGCACTCCAATGCAATGGATGGGCCCTCCTTCAGTGATTATCAGTAGACTATGTGTCACCATTGTGGTGTCTATCTGGTAGGTTGTGTAGTAGCTGGTGCCGTGGCTCTCTAATCAAACCAGTTACAGCCTGCTCCACCATCAAACCCAGTGCCCTACCCACAGGTCATTCATGACAAACCTTAGGCCATTTATCTGATATTTATAAATATCAGCGCCCCAGAAACTGTCGCCTCTTGCGTACTTGATGTCGCGCTCGCCCTGCGTCTGTCTGTGCAGGGCGGTAAGCCGGTAGTTCAGCCTACAGGCTGTTGCAAAACAGGGCCAAAAGTTTGAATCTGAAAAAAAATCTGCAAGTTCGAAAAAAAACTTGAATCTGAAAAGTAGTTTTAAACTTTTTTTTCCAGTTTCACATCAGTTTTTTTTTCAGTTGCAAAACTTTTTTTCCAGTTTTCACATTTTTTGGGGGGAGGTTCAAAATAACTTTTCAGGTTCAAATATTTGTCTTTTGAATAAACTTTTATTTTTCAGGTTCAAATTTTTTTTTTTAACAAACTTATTTTTCAGGTTCAAATTTTTTTCGTTTGAACAAACTTTATGGCCCCTATCTAGCTCCATAAACTATCCCCGAAAACCTTCTTAAATTTCATAAATATAATGTAATTTTATGTAATGTATGTAAAATATTATGTTATTTAGTTTTAGGAGCTCTTAGATAAAATCATATTTAAATAACTTAAAAATGCCATCATCTTGCTCTCAGTCCATAACCTAATGTATTGGAAAACTAAAAGAACCCAAACAATGTGCTGTTGTTTCTTTGTTTGAGTAGCAATCAGTTCCGACAGTTGTTGCCACATCAGCTGTTTCGGACCGCTCGGCTTATATGTGGCAGAGGATATTATGAAAGCGACATATTGTATGGGTCAGGATAGTCCTGACGTAATGTTTGCCTCAGGGCACCTCAGTTGGGTCATCCTGTTATGTTTAGAGTCAATAGTGCGAGGGTAACAGAAGGTCAGGCTCTGAACATGTCAGTGATGCTAAAATTTCACTTATTGGTCGCTGAGCAGATTTATTCCTTGGTGTACAAATGAAGGACAGCATATTTGGCTCCTAATATGCTGTCCTTTCAAATATACTCCCTTATTTTTTTCATATTTTCCCTGCTGTGATCTAGTAATCTTTAAAAGTGGTTTTGATCAGTAGTTTGTCAGGGTTCCTGAATGTCTTTCTTCTAGTTTCTTTCTGGTTTTTGGCAGATTTTTGTTAGTTTTCCTTATTCTTTTGATTTTTACTTAGTAGTTGTGTTGAATGTTACAAGCCTAGTTAAAGCGTTTGTTGACTGAATCATTGTAACTGGAATTTGATGTATTTAGTTTTTAAATTCTTGTTTGTGTTTATTCTGTTTGTGAGCAAGGCTGTTTGAGAACACCAGTGAATGAATTCACTCCATCTATTGTTCTATAATACTACACCTCACCAGGCAGGTATTATTAAGACAATAACTGACAGAGACTGAGAGCTGATTGGCTATTCATTCCTGATTATCAGGTGGTGCCCTGAATGGGTAATTTTGATTAAACCTACTAACTTTGTTAATAATTGCCTTTGGCATGTATTAATAGTTATTTATAGCCAAATTAAAAATATTGTTTCACAACATTTTTTGGTCAAACTCAAATATTATCTCCTTTGCCAGCGATAATCAACTCTGCTACCTAGGCATATATTCAGATGCTTTGACTCATCCTGGTTTGTTTTCTGTAAGCAATAAATTGAGACTTGATTTGACTTTACAGTTAATCTCATGGTCTAATCCAAAAAAAATCTGCACATCTGTATCCTGATGCTGTGACCTATTGTAGTGTGTTTTGTGTAAGAACACAGTTTACTGTCATGGCGGCTCTAGCTGCTTTGAGCCACATGCAGAAGCACTGGTGATGTAGGGTTTGATCTGGGAAACGTGGAAAGAGTAGATGGCAGCTTAAGCCGAACAGCTGTAGGACTGATCACTCTCTGAAACTCGTAGGGGCCGATGAATCTGTGAGCGGTTTCCTAGAAACAGATTTTAAGGGGATATCTCGTGAGGAAAGCCAGACCTTTTGTCCAGGCTGATACTGAGGAGCTGGGGTACGCCTTCTGTCTGCAAACCTCTTATCTCGAGTGGCAGTGTGTTGGAGGGCTTTCCTGGTAGTGTCCCAAATGTGTCGGCACCTATGGATGTGGTGGCGAACAGAGGTGACAGATATTTCCTCTTTGTCTGCTGAAAACAGAGGGGGTTGATAGCCCAAAGACGCCTCGAACAGGGAAAACCCAGTGGCTGCAGATGTGTGTGAGTTATGGGCATACTCGATCCAGGAAAGGAATTGGCTCCAGTCAGTGGGGTTGGAAGAGGTGAGACGTCTCAAGGCTGATTCGAGCTCTTGGTTCATTCTTTCGGTTTGGCCATTAGACTGTGGATGATATCCAGAGGTTAGAGAAACCTTAGCCCCTAAGGCAGAACAAAATTGTCGCCAAACTTGTGCGGTGAATTGTGGCCCCAATTGAAGAGGATCTCCTGTGGTATCCCATGTAATCAGAAAACATGTTTGACCAAAAGTTGAGTAGTCTGGAGGGCTGAAGGCAATTTTCTGAGGAGGATAAGGCGACAGGCCTTAGAGAAACAGTCAGTGATGGTGAGAATGGTGGTCATACCTTTAGAGTCAGGTAGTCCAGTGGCGAAGACAAGAGCGATGTGTGACCAGGGACGTATTCAGTAAATCATAAGAATAATTTACTGAATAAAAACAACTTTCTGGATGCATAATTCTTAAATGTGTTTAATTAGATGCCTTTATTTAGTAAAATAATATTTAAGGAAATATTTTTCCTAGATTGGAAACTAACAACCTTTCTGGATAAATGATTTTTAATAGTCTCATAAGTCACGTGTTACCTTAGCCGATAGCAGTTTGAAGCTAAGAAAAGGAAGCCTATAGCTCCTTAAAGTCGAACATGTATCTTTAAAATACCATCAATAAACGGATTAAAATGCATATGCGTTGACGGCGCGATCTAGTCGATCTGTGTGTAAAAACCACCCTTCATATAAAGTTGTCTTAAGTTTAAAAACACAACACAGAACGCATCATTACCTGAGCAGGTAGTCTGCTAGCACTTATCTGAGTTTTCTCAACACCAAACGTCATTAAATAAACATTATTTAGATTATTTCACTCTAAACTAATCTTCCCTGCCCAAACACCACCTCTTACGTGAACCGTGCTGAAGACAGGGTTTCCTGGGTGACGAGTTGAGGGAAGCGAAACTGTCCAGTTATCCAGATGTGGACATTAACAAAGGGACTAGCGTTGCAGCTAATCTGAGCAGCTGAAAGGGGTTGGCTGTTAGCTTGCCCGGCCAAACTGTACTACCAAGGCACGTTGCAGCATCTTCAGAGGCGGTAGCTCTCGCTACCTGGACATGTACGCAGGAAGACGTGTGATGCTTGTGGTTCCGATGCCGCCTTCTTCAGGCCGTGGGAGGAAATCCGCTTCAATTAGGGCTGCTTCTGGAAGCCTCAGAAGAAAAGTCAAGCCACGCTTGTCTTATTACACCCTTTTTATGAATGAATGCTGGGTACTCGAACAGCAAAATCATTACTTAAGTTTGTTGCATATGATTGGTGTTATCGTAATCACTTTTGGATCCAAGGATTCTTCAGTGTAGAAGCCTTACTTACGGCCCTCAGCTGACGCGTGGTCTTGTCCGTCCATTAGCCGCTGTCTACAGCCGAAATGAGACCAAACAAAGGGGGAAAGGTTTTTTTGGGTCAAAGATTCCAGCTCTGACTCCTCGTCTTCCTGGACTGAGCTGGAAGTAGGTTAACGCGATTTATTTTCAAAGGTCAAGAATAGTTCAAACCGGCCTTTAAGGTTGTAACCCATGTTTCACTTGTTTGGAGTCCCAACAGTTCACAATCAGTTCACAAACTCACAATCATCACAATATGTGGATTTTCTCTGGGTTCTCTGTCCAAAAACATGCATGTTGCCCTTAGCTATGACTGTGGGTGTGAATAGTTGTTTGCCTCATGTGCTTCTGTGTTGCCCTGTTATAGCCTAGGGTACCTTGCCGTTTGGTCGCTGACCACTGGAGATGCACCCATGAACCTGAGCAGGATATCATGGGTATATAAAATAAAAGGTTGAATGTTTAACCATTTGGGGTTTAATCCTTCAGATCCACTGGAGTTTACAGACACAATCTTATCTAGCTCCTATTCCTCTGAAAAAGAACCCCTGAAACATACTCGCATACACCCACACACACTTTTCCTAAATAAACACTGCCCAGGCATGCTTATCTTATTTTAGGACCATTTACACGTTGACTTAATATAAATGGAAGATTTTACGGCCTCCGAATAAGAGAAGCCATTGTTTGGCAAAAAGGAGGCGTGATGAAATGTGAAAGAAATTTAACTAGACAAATATTAGACAGGATGTAATATAACAGGAATGAGGATGCTGTTCATTTTATTGAAACATCTGTGGCTCTTGTTGCAAACTTTATCTGATAAATTAGTTAAAGTTCAACTCTGATCTTAAAAATAATGCGGTTAGTGCAGTAAACCATAAATACAAATGGTTCTGTTTTTCTTACTTCCTTAAGTTAGTTGTAATGTAAAAATAATGTGCATAATTCATCAGTCACTGTACAAAACAATGAAAAAAACATGCTGAACTCATAATTAATCACAACTGAGAACCTTGTTATACTGATGAAATCAAACTTCGACCTGAAAAGACAATAAGAAACACAAAGATGGCGGTTAGAGAAGTTTATTGGCAAATGATTATTTCTTTGACGCTCGGACCCCAAAGGAAGACATGAATGCTGAGAATATCATGAGCTTGAATGGACATTTTAGGCTTAGGAATAGAGATGTCTCCCCCCCCGCTGGGATCCGACTGGTGGTGGGGTGAAGGCCAGAGGAGGTGAGGAGATTGGAAGTAAGATGGTGGAGGAGGGTCGAGCTCGGCTGAAGAGCAGGAAGGATACATGACTGGTGGTCCTTAAAATCGAAGCGTCAGAGGGTGATTGGCTGAAGAGGCATGCGGACTTAATGCTGATTGGATGAAGGGGAGACGCATGGAGGAGTCATTGGATGGAGCAGGTGGTGAGGGTGGGTCTTTCAGTCAGAATTTTCGTCAAAACTCCATTTTTATGTTCATATAGTTTAATTTTTCTCCTTATTTCTTCAAGGACTGTTTCCTTACTTTCTTACTTTCTTTATAAACACTACATTTGTTATGAGAAAACCACATTGATAACTGAAAGGTAGGTTTTTAAGAACTTTACAAAAACATTAAATGAATCCTATTGAATTTGGGCTATTTTTCTAATTACCGTTAACTAATTAACACAGAAGGAGCTCAGCTAAACAGAAAAGGATCAACAAATCAAAAGGGAAAATCTAAACCTTAACATAGGAGAATAAACCTAACACAAGCAATGAACTCATGGAAACACCCTAATGACAATAATGAACAACAGTGAAAATGGCAAGACTTTACTAACATTAATAAACCCTGAAATTATTAAAAGTTGATTATAAATTGAGAATACACTGCACACAAAATACTAAAACTATCTTCCCCTACACGTTACACTAACAAATTTCATTAAATTATATACAATTATTTGAATTAATTCCTTAAATGAGACCAAGCATGTATGTTAAATACCCTATTTCTGATGTTCTGATATAACATAGTGTGCAGTAATAAATCACATATTATGTGGACCCGCTTAGCTGGATTTAACCTGTGATGGCTCAGACATTCATTGCCCTTTTAATGTTTCCAAGTTGTCTGACTCTGCCTCTTCATCTCATCCATCTGAAGTTCTTCCTTTTCAGTCACTTCATTTCCTTCTACTTCCTCAAGTCCCTGATCCCATTTGCCCTTCACACTATCAGTTTTTGTTGGTCATTTATTCCTCCTCGTCTTGTCCCTTGGCTGCTGAATAGTCAGCCTTTAGGTGTAAACTAAATGCTAAAATCAGATCTGTTTGCCCACGGCGGCCTCTGGAACCAGGTACTTTCGGAACCAGGTGTTCTTGGGGAAGGAGTCGTCATAAGGCCCTGATCAATCAATCAACATGTGGCCACATGTCACTAGGCAGCGAATAAGAAAAATTGATTCTGTTATCTTAGTGAAAAGTTGTTTGCCTCATGTTGGTCCAGTGATGGACCTGAAACCTGTCCGAGGTGCTCCCCGCCTTATGTCTGTTGACCCCTGGAGTTCGGCACGGTCCACCCAGACCTGAACAGGATTAAATGAGTGTAGAATAATCAAGGTTGTATGGATTAAAATTCTTGATTTAGTGCTGTGGAGCTGCTGAAGTTTCAGCATGCTTCACCATTATGTGCTTGCACCCACACACACCTTTCTTTCAAATAATTGTTATCAAAGCACGTTTATCTTATTTTATATGATAGTTATAAAGTAATTTGAAAAGACAAACATTACCCAGGATGTAAATCCAGGACAGAGGTTGTTAATTTTAATATCAGAAGAACATCTGTGGCTCATGGTCAAACTTTTATCTGATAACTGAAGTAAAGTTCAACCGTTTATATGGGTCATAAAATAAAGAAAGAGAACAGGTGTGTGTTTGCAAAATTAACCATTAAAAACAGTTCTGTTTCTAAAACATTCTGGGAAACTTCCTGCTAAATCATAGTCCATCTTGAAGTGAAGAACAATTCAACTGCAAAGTTTGGAGATACTTAGCTGGGATTTAGAAATAAATATCAATTGAATTGATGGATTTCCTGGTTTGTTTTGGGAAATCCCGGAGTAACTGAGGCAGGATGGGGTCTAAACTGATGACGTAGCGAACCAAAGAGCGACTAGCGTTTAGGTGCAGGTAAGTGCGAAAGGTTAGTGGTCTTCAAAATAAAAGCATAACAAAAATGAATCCAACTTCCTGAGTCAGTGTAAGTGTATGGCTTGTCTTAGTGGGAGGATGCTATCCCACACCTTCAGAGATACCAATATTTGTTTGAATAAAAAAAGAATTTGAGCTATTTGATGTTTCAGAAATAATTGCTGGAGGAACAAACAAGCAAAAGGTTCACTCAGCCATGAAGATTGTCCAAAGATGAGAATCAGGAGTGTCTAATCTCAGTCATACATACAGATCATTTTTGTTTTATTCTAAAGGGATTACTACAGTCTAAGGATCCATTTGAAGCTGTTCACTCTGACTGAACTACTTCTGGCTGAAAGACTTCATTCTAGATGTTTCAGTGTCAGAGGTTTAGTGTCCTGGTCATCGGAGTCATCCATTGGAGAAACTGAATCTCCCATTTGATTTCCATCTGCTAGTTAACAACATATTTGACACTGGATCAAAGGGTTAGGCTGATATTTCCAACCCAAACATCCAGATCATTGTGCGTCTAAAAAAAGACCAAACCTTATAATTGCTCCGTAGATCCTAGTAAAGCCACTTTACACAAACAGCAATGCGCTGTGCACCAACACATGGCACAGGAGGTTTTACAGAGTGACAAGGACATTCCTGCCATGTTTTCTTCCTGGATAGTCACTGCCAAATAACATATTAGGATTGTATTGAACCTAATTGCAATTATTGAAGTAACCCTTCAGATTTTTGTACTATCACACCATGATTCTTGCATTTCCTTTGACTTTAATTTAGTCAGATGCCGAGATAATTTTCTAGCTTAACATGTCAGTATCCATCTGTTTATGCATTTTAGACTGACACATTCTTTAAACCTAAAACGTTTCAGTTATTTTTTTCTTTAATCTTTGCCGTGTTTCTGCTTATTCTCTTGGGGCAGATCTGGAAATTTTCCAGGTGTGAACAAAAAAGTATTTTAGTTAAACATGGATGAAGGATATTCAGATGAGTTGCCAGACAGATTTGCTCTGAAATTATATTTCAAGATGGTATCCTGAATGTGTGATTGACTTTGTTAAATCAACACTACATATGGCATGAAAGTAGACGGGTCACACTGATTGGAACCTGTGTTTGTATGACCTCCAACCAGTGCGTGGCGGGTGGACCTAGTGGTGTGTATTTGTTAGAATGTTAAGAAGAGCAAAAAGCCTGAAACACTCAGTGTCCAAAGGGCAAAGGGCAGGTAGCCCCGGCTCCTGAAGGTCACAGTAGCCTCAAGCAGAGAGACACTAGCCCCTGCCCTCTAGTCCCATGCAACTGGGACTAGAGGGCCACAGACGCAGAGCATCTAGCAGCCGGTCCCTTAGCCACTAGCAGCTGATAGCCCCAAATCTCGAACAAAGCATTTAAAACTCTGAGATGGGAAAAACCCCAAGGGTAATAAAATGATGGAATGAACAATGGAGTGGCCAGGCCACGAGGTCCAGACTGCAGTCTGATTCGAATGAAAAACTTCTAAAAGTTCAACTTTAACTCTTGGCTGATTGCCAATAAGCGGGACAAAAACACAGGCAAACTTGATGAGCGCAACCATGCTTTGCAGTTCAAGAGTTTTCAGACAGCAAATCAAAACAGTGCAGCTCAAACACTTCAATCAATGTTATCAAGCTCTTCCGGGAATGGATAGTGTGTAGGAAAAGTAAACCAGCCTGCAAGCTTCTATTTCTCCAGGAGATATGCCCCAGAACGTAGTCTGGTGACACTACGTGTCAGGATCTGTCTGTGTTGTGTCCGTTTCCTACTATGTTTTCTCAGCAGGTTCAGTTGGAGGGCGGAGCTGCATGCTGCCTCTCACACCTGTGAGTCGTCAGGCTCATTATGGCAGCTTCTTAAGCAGAGGATTGCTGAGCATTCGACGCCTGAGTGTCAACCTTTGTGGTACCTCAAGCCCTGTGTCCTGAATCCAGTTTTCTAAACCTTCCGAGATATTTTGTGACCTTGCTCTGTTCCTTTTTAAGGTGCCTTCCTGGATCCTTCTGGTGTTTTGGTGGAGCCAACTCTCGCTCGCCTTCTGAAGTTTCCTTCTGGAATACTGGATTACCTTCTCCGGGTTCCTACGCTCAGCTGCCTATGCCTGTCCGCCCTCCAACGAACCACTTACCTCTGAAAACACGGACTCTACAACAAACACGAAATCTACACCCCCTCCCGGACTTCACTCCTAGCCATAAACAGTAAGGCCTCATCACTCATCTTCCATTCCTCTCTCTCTCTGGAACCAAAACTCACCCTTCTGCTTTCCTCCTCAGTGGATGTTCCGTTGGAGCTGCCCCGAAGTCCCCATTCATGTCATACTCATTCTAAAATAAACTTCTTAAAACTTCTCTGTCTCCTGAAAGTTTCTGCATGTGGGTCAAGAAACTCGGTAAAACGATGACACTACGCCTGGAAATGGCAGTTAAACGTTTGTTTCCTCAGGTTTTTATAAACTCTGGTGATGTCAGAGCTGCGACGCCTGTTGAGCTGCGATGTCTGTTGCTGCAACGCATGCTGAGCTGTGATGCATGCTGGAAGGTGTAGCAACAGTCGTTTAATGGACCAAAATGGCAGATGGCCCTACACAGTCGAATAAGTGGGAACACACATCCGGAAAATCAATCTGCGCTCTTCGATTTTGAACTATTTTCCTACTAGAAAATGCACTTCGATACAACCATAGAAAGGAAACCACCAACCAAAGAAACAGCAACTACAAGCTCCACATTCAACATTTTTAGCTTCAATTTTGTGATTTTGGCCAGAATTTGTGCACCAGTGACTGGATCCAGATTGACTTGTCCATCAATCCAGATTAGGACTAGAGGCTGGACTTAAAGAACGGCTTATGTGGTGTTTTCAAGAACTTTACAGTGATAGATAGATAGATATTCAGAGTTAATATGTCTACAAGCGAAACATTTAGCTTTCCTCCTTTAAATTGCTGGTCTCCCAGGAGCTCAGATTCAAACCGGAGGGCCAAACAGGTGATCAGGAGTTTAGCAGATGGATGGTGGCATCTCTTGACAAAAGCTTTGATTTTATTGGTCATGGTGGTATTTTTATTTCTGAGCCAGGCCCCACCCATGAAGGAAAATAATAAAACATGTTCAAACCCCTTCAACTTTGTGATCTTACAATCAAAAACTGCAGTGAGTTTAATGGTTTTATGTATTTAGACCAACACAGGGTAGAGCAGAATTGTGAATTTGAAGAAAAATAATGTATGCTTTAAAATTATTTAAAAAAAAATAAAACCTGAAAAATATGTTGTGCATTAGTATTCAACCGCCTTTACTCGTATACCTCTGAATAAAATCCATTGGAAACAGCTGCCAACGATCACAGCTGACAGGTCAGAGAGGAAGCTGTGTAGAAGTTTAACAAGGCTGGGTTATCAGACATGATTCCTATCTGTCTGACAGCTGCAGCTTGGACCGAACTGGGTCAACAGAACATGGATCCCAAACACAGCAGAACATCTGCGACACAATGTTTGAAAAGTCCTTTGGTCCGCTTGTTTGGTCCGGACCAAAAGCAAACTTTATGTTTTTCATTTGGTGCGGTTTGTTTTCACATTGTACTTTTTGCAAGTGAACTATTACTTGTAAACAAAGCCACCGGGGGTGACGATCATTGTTCCCATTGGACAGAAATGACGGGGGTGGGACAGAGCACAGGCCCGGAAATTTAGGAAAACAGCTGTAGACGTGCTGCGTGCAGCACCTCTGTTCTGCATATTTGTGCCGTTATTACAGCTGCAATATTATTGTGCGAGTCAAGAGCAGCTCATTCAACACAGACTTTGAGACGTTCTATTTATAATTTTGGAACCCCGTCGGAGAATGCGTGCTGAACGCCGACGTTCTCTACGTGCCTTGTCCCACAACAAGCCAGTAGTGTTACTAAGCAACACACAGCTTATCAGGTAGGATTACCTTTGCTACCGGCTATGGTGGCTTTTTATGCCCAAAGAGATGTACGCTTTTTGTAGTTGGTTCAGATCGGGGCCGGTTTGTATTCAGACCATAAGCGAACCGCACCAGAGTCCGTTTGGAAGCGGACCAAGACCACCTCAAAAAGTGGGTCTCGGTCCGGTTGTTTGGTCTGGACCAGGGTTCGCTTGAATGTATTCACACCTGCACAACCAAGGGGGGAAACGAACTTTTGGTCCGTTTAAAGTGGACCAAAAGTGACAAGTTTGAATACACACTCGTTAGAAACATTACCTTCAAACTAAACGTGGAAGGAGAAAGAGGTTAAAAAGTGCAGGGTAAAAATAAGAGGTATGTTTGGAACTGCTGCAGGACATTATGTAATAACTAAATGAGCCCTCACAGAGGTTGTGCCCTTTATAATTACCAGGTGGAGCGTTGGGTTAAATATAGTTTAGCCAAAGGCAGACAGAAAACAGAGAGATGCTTTCACAGTGTTTCCAAAAAGCATCCAGGAGGACTTGACTGATGATTAGTGAGTTCACTAAGAGTCTGTTAATGACGGACACATTTAGTCACTTTGCTGATTCATTTATGACGAAAACAAGCATTTTCAGGCTCATAAAAACAGGAAATGTTCCACATTTAGCTCAAACCTGATAAATTAAGGATGCAGAAATGCCAGACATATTCTTTCTGCACTTGAATCTAATCTTAGATATATAGATTATTATTTGTGACTCATGTTTCGGCTTTTGTTATACATTTACATTGACCATCATTAGCTGTTCAGCTCTGCAGCTGTTTGAAAGGATTTTGCTCTTTCATGTATTTTATGAACTCTAGATGAAACCTGTTCTCTGTAAAAATAACAGCTGCACAAACACCTCAGAACTTCTTTTTTAAATCGATTTACAGGTTTGCAGCATTTTAATCATTTTCAAGATTCAGAATAATCATTTAATATAAATTTAACTGGTTTTTAATAGGTTGTTAAAAAACTTTCTTTAATGACATGTTTCTGTAAATGTAAACAAAAAATTTGTCCAAATTTGCACAAAAACAAACTTTTAGGTACATAAAAAAAAAAAATTTAATTGTATATAACTGATTGAAAAAGTAAATATTTTAATTAAACAATTAAATAATTTAAAAAGTCTTTAAATAAAAAAATAAAAAATCTAAAAAATATGTAAATTTCTAAAATAAATCTTTAAATTATAATTAAATTTCAAATTACTTTGAGTTCACATTTAAAAACAGCAGCTAATCAAACTGTTTTTTGTGAAGAGTAAATCAATTTAAAATGAAATACATGAAAGTACCTGTTTTGTTTTATTTATGATTTATTTAATATTACCTTAACAATAGTGGTCACAGCCTCGCAGATCACTTCAAATACCACATCTGGGCTTTTTAAAACAAATTATATCAAATTAAATAAAAATATGAAAATAAAATTACCATATAAATACAAATTGTGAATAATTTAAACAAATTAATAAAAGTGTTACTTACATCCACAAATGTGTAAATGACAAAATATAAAATAAATGTAAATTAATAAAATAAATAAATAAGTACTTCAAATGTCAGTTGAGTAGCTTTAAAGGTAACAGCTGATCAAATCGCTGTATTCTGCTGATTAAATGCATTTACAAAAGTCAATAAATTTAAAATTATTCAAATGAATTATCATTTTCATTATTTTAATATTCATTATTAAAATCAATAAAATATTGAAGAATTATTATTTTAAAAAAGACTTGTAAAAATAAACCAACCAAATAATTAATAAACTGATAAACAAGGATTATTTTGGTTTGCTTGAGTCAAGAGAAACAAATAAAAAGTGGCTTCTATGGATTAAAGGATAAGTGGGTATGATGGACAGAAGGACGGGTCGATGGATGGATGGATGGATGGATGGATGACTGGATGGTTGGATGATGGAATGATGGATGGATGGATGGATGGATGAACAATTGAATGGATGGATGGATGGATGGATAAATGGACGGATGGGCGGGCGGGTCGGTGGCTGGATGGATGGGTGGATAATAATATCATTAATAATAATACTAATAACTGTATTTCAAACAAAGTGCTGAACAGTTAGATAAAAAAAACAAAAAAGCAGAACAGTGATGTTACAATTAAAAGAGGAAATACAAAAGAGGCAGTAAAACATTTAGCATAAATTTAAGAAGCATAGCTGAAGCTTAGTTTTAAAAACCTTCGCAGAACAGGCCTGCCTTATAACTTGAGGGATATTGTTCCACAATAATGGGTCACGGAAAGAGAAATCCCGCTCCCTGACAGTTTTTCTTCTAGCAGTAGGAAAAGTTAAAAGGTCAGTGCCCTGTGATCGGAGAGCACAGGGTGGGATGTAAAAATGCAAAACGTCAGAGAGGTAGGAAGACGCTAAACCATTTAAAGCCTTGTAGGGGAGCAACAAGACTTTAAAGTCTGCTCAAACCTGACAAGGCAACCAATGAAGACATGACAATATCGGAATAAAGTGCTCATATTTCCCAGTTTTTGTTGAAATGTGGGCAGCTGCGTTCTGAACCATCTGCAGACCTCTAAATCTTTTCCTCGGTAATCGGGCAGGGAGAATATTGCAGTAATTAATACTTGAAGACACAAATGTGTGCAGAAGAACCTCTGCATTTTCATAGGATAAAACTTGTCTGATTTTAGCAATGTTCCTAAGGTGATGAAAGGCAGTCCTAGTTACTTCTTTTACGTAAGACTTAAAGGAGAGCACCGGGTCGAACCACATGCCCAATTTCTATACCTTGTCCCTACATTTTGTGACATAATCGTCAATTTTCAAGGTGACGTTTTGGGCCAAGTAGTGAGGTTTTTGAGGTCCAATGACCATCAAATCTGACTTATCAGGAACTTATTAGAAAACCAACCCCAAACAGACACCCAGGCTTCCATTTTTGTCAAGTCTGCAAAGTTTCCTATGATTAAAGACACATAACGCTGCAGGTTGTCAGCATAGCTTACGATGAATGGATGGATAAGACATCAATAAAACCACTTTAAAATGGTCAATGATTTTTCAGACATCTCTGGTTATGAACAGGACCGGTGACAAAGGGCAGCCCTGCCGAAGTCCAACATGCACCAGGAACAGGTCCGACTTAGTGCCGGCAATGCGGACCAAACTCCTGCTCCGCTTGTACAGAGACTGGATGGCCCCTAATGAAGGGCCCCCGATTCCATACTCTTGGAGCACCCCCCACAGGGCACCACAAGAGACACAGTCGAATGCTTTGTCCAGGTCCACAAAACACATGTGGACCGGTTGGGCAAACTCCCATGAACCCTCGAGTACCCTATAGAGGGTATAGACCTGGTCCAGTGTTCCATGGCCGGGACGAAAACCTCACTGCTCCTCCTGAAGCCAAGGTTCGACTATCGGCCGGACTCTCCTCTCCAATACCCTGGCGTAAGCCTTACCAGGGAGACTGAGTAGTGTGATCCCCCTGTAGTTTGAACACACCCTCCGGTCACCCTTCTTTGAAGGGGGACCACCACCCCAGTCGGCCAGTCCAGAGGCACTGTCCCCGACCGCCATGCAATGTTGAAGAGGCGTGTCAACCATGACAGCTCCACAACATCCAGAGACTTGAGGTACTCAGGGCGGATCTCATCCATCCCCGAAGCCCTGCCACCGTAGAGCATTTTAACCACCTCGGTGACTTCAGCCTGGGTGATGAAAGAGTCCAACCCAGAGTCCCTAGCCTCTGCTTCCACCAGGGAATGCATGATGGCAGGGTTGAGTAGATCCTCAAAGTACTCCTTGCAACGCCTTACGGTCGCAGCTACGGGCAGCAGCATCGACAATAGAAGCAGAGAACATGGTCCACTCTGACTATATGTCTCCAACATCCCCCGGAATCTGGTCAAAGCTCTCCTGGAGGTGGATACATCCCTGGCAGTGGGCTCTGCCAGACGTTCCCAGCAGACCCTCACTATGCGCTTGGGCCTGCCAAATCTGTCCGGCTTTCTCCTCTTCCAGCGGATCCAACTCCCCACCAGGTGGTGGACAGCTCAGGATTGGGGACAGGTCTCTGACTGTCGTTTTGGCCTACGGGCCAAGCGGTAGTGCGTAGTATCCGGCCTTCTTGGCGTCCCTGTCGGGGGTGCTGGATAGTGCCCCTCCCGGGGACTCCATTATTCTGCTGGGGGACTTCAACAATTGTCCCTAATGAACACCATGCATAAGGGTGTCCATCAGTGAACTTGGCACCAGGACACCCTACGCAGGAGGTCGATGATCGACTTTGTTGTCGTGTCATCAGACCATCGGCCGCATGTTTTGGACACTCGGGTGAAGAGAGGGACTTTGAAAACTAACATCTTAAATTTTCTAACTTCTTATGTGTGTGGTGAGAACTGGTCCCAACCTCCAGGAACACTCAAACAACACATCCAGGTCTTTTAGATATAAATTGTTTCACATAAATTAAAGATTTATAAACACCACCACAGATGTAGAAATATGGTTTATTTAAATTGCATCCATTCACAACAAATATTGCCCAAGCCTCATTACTATAGAAACATATTCAATGCATTCTTGATTTTATATAGAACCCTGTTTGGTCCAAATTCAGCAGTCAAAAATGACCTCAAGCTCAGCTGATTTATCGTTAATCAAGATAAAACTAACCAATAACTTTCTCTGTTGCTGAGATGTTCCAGTTTTAATAATGAGGTAATCCTTTTAGGTTAAACAGAATCTGAACAAATCAACTACAGGATCTTGGGGGTCAATTTTGCATTATGAAAACCTCTAAAAGCCTTTTGTAATTAACTGATTCGTTAAGAGATCAGGGTATGAGTCATTCCATCTGCAGGTCATGAACACACATGGCGACTGCATTTATAATCCTGCAGGGAGGTTTGGTTTAATTAGCAAATGCGTCATTTTAAGAGATTGTATGTTTTTTCTGAGGCTGCAAGTCCAGTCTGAAAGCTTGCTGTCACTTTCGCCAACATGTGAAGCAGCCAATTAAATGTCTTGAATGCTGCCCTGCTTCAGCACCCAGAATACATTGGCTGTGCTTAACGATTTTAGCGATATATCTGAGAAAACTGAAAAAAAAAATCAGCGTAAAATAAATTAGATCAGGTTTGACCTGTCTATGCCTTGAAGATTTCACACTGGTCTCAATATAGAGTGCTCTCAAAAAGTATTTACCCCCCTACAGATTCCTTCTGTTTCTGCTATTTTGTGCCACTAACGTATTTTAATATTAAACAAAGATTACCTGAGTTAATAAAACAAGCTGTTTTAAAATCAGGATTCCATTTATTAAGAGAAAACGTCTTTCCAAACCAACATGACCCTTTGTGAAAAGTAATTATGCCCTAAACCCAATAACTGGTTAGTCTTAACTTTAGTGTGGAGGAATTCTGACCGACTCTGCTTTGCAGAATTGTTTTAACCCAGATACATTACAGGGTTTTCCAGCACGAACGGCCTGTTTGAGGTCAGGTCACAGCACCTTAATCTATTTTAAGTCTGAACTTTGACTAGGCCACTCCAAAACTTTTACTTTGTTTGAAATATTCAGACATGGAGTTACTGGTATGTTTTGAGTCATTGTTCTGTTGCAGAACCTAAGTGTGCTTCATTTTTTAAAGTCATAGATGGATTTTCTGGTAGAGAGCATTTCATCACTGTTGCATGTTTTCACTATATGTGGATAATTATATTTATGTGGTCCTCTGGAGTGCCAAAGCCTTAGAAATGGCTTTGTAACCCTTTCCAGACCAATAGATTTCAGAGGAGAAGCTTGGTTCACTTTGTTTCTCATCTTTTCTTGAATTTCTTTAGATTGGGACATGATGAGTCAGATAGTATTCAGACCTGGGTGTGGCTAAAAAACCTGGTCCGTGAATACAAGGGGTTTACTTTTCCACACAGGGTCAGAATCAGAAGAATCAGAATCAGCTTAATTTGCCAATTTGTGAGACAAACAAGGATATTGACTTAAGTTCCACTTTTCTATTAATAAGGGAAATAACAATAAAAGTTTTTGTTTTGTGAACATGTATATACAGGTACGTCTAAACAAATTAGAATATAGTGAAAACGTTCAGGACCCTTTTTTGCTCATATAATATTCTGAAAGTGAAACATCATCAAACACAGAGTGAAATATTTCACTCCTTTATTTCTTTTAATTTTGATGATTATAGCTTACAGGTAATGAAAACCTTAGAATATTACATAAGATCAATAAAAAGGATACTTTAATCAGAAATGTCAGGCTGAAAAGTATGTTAATTTCTATGCACGTAATAAAATGAATGGATTTTTCTTGACAATCCTCTCAAGGCTGCAGTTATCCCTGTTGCTGGTGCACCTTTTCCTTCCACTTAACTTTCTATGAACATACTTGGATACAGCACTCTGTGAGCAACCAGCTTGTTTAGCAATGACATTTGTGGCTTCCCCTCCTTGTGGACGGTGTCAATAACTGTCTTCTGGAGATCTGTCCAGTCCGTAGTCTTCATCATGATTGTGTCTCCTACTAACCCAGATTGAGAGACCATTTAGAGGTTCAGGAAACCTTTACAGGTGTTTTGAGTTAATGAGCTGATTAGGGTGCTGTAGTAATGTAATAATCATCAAAATTACAAGAAATAAAGGCTTGAAATATTTACACATAGCATGAGGTTTACCTTCTAAAATGAGTGACAAAAAGCATTGTACTTTTTCACAATATTCAAATTTTTTCAAATGTACTTGTATGCAGTGTTTTTTCAAAAGAGAACTTCTTGTCGCTGAATAGTGCAAATATGCCTGGGATCGATCTGGGCACTCTGACTGTTAGTGTTCATCAGACAGCCTGAGGGGAAATCTGTCTCTGTGGCGGCTGTTTTTATAAATAGTGCTCTGTAGCACCGACCTGAAGGTAAAAGTCCAAACAGTTTGTGTCCAGGATGTCTGAGGTTTGCAGAGATGTTACCTGTCCTTTTCCTGACCCTTAACCTGTATAAGTCCATGATGGAGGGAAGGTCAGCCCTGTTGATTCTCGCTGCAGACCTGATTGTTAATTGTAGTTTGGACCTGTCTTGTTTTGTGGATGAGCCAAACCACACAGTGATGGATGAACACAGGACAGACAGAATAATGACAGTGGAGGAGATGACCAGCAGCTCTTGTGGAAGGTTGTGTTTCTGGAGTTGCTGTAGGAAGTACAGTTTCTGCTGGGCCTTCTTCTGAACAGTGTCTATGTGTGAGGACCAGAGAAAGGGTAGCTCCTAGAAACTAGAAGTGAACCACAGCAGACACATTGTTGTTTAGGATGGTGAGGGAAGGCAGTGTGGGGTGTGCTCTTCAGACGTCCACCATCATCTCCACTGCCTTTAGCGGGTTAAGCTCCAGGTGGTTCTGACCACACCAGTGGACCATTTGATCTACCTCCTGTCTGTATGCAGACTCGTCCTTGTTCAGGATCAGACCAATAACAGTGGTGTCATCTGCAAACCTCAGGATCTCCACAGATGGGTCCGCAGAGGTGCTGAGGTCATTCGTGTAGATGGAGAAGAGGAGTGGGGGTGCCAGTGCGCAGTTTGGTTTGATTAAATTTTTTTGTCTTAATAAAGTAAATCCTCATTTGAAAACTTCGGCTTATATTTACTAAGGTTATCTTTGTTTGATATTAACAGAAAAAAGCAGAAAAAAGCAGAAACTGTGAAACAGAAACTATGAAAAGGAAGACCCAACACAGCAGCATAAAATCAGTAATCTTTTAATACAGTCCAATGTCGGTACACAAAAATCCAATCCAAGCAGAGATATCCAAAACAGAGGCAGATGCAAGTCCAAAATACAAGTTGGGTCCAATTCACTGGAAGACAGGACTAAGACTAACACTTGACACAAGGGATGAAGACGAACTGGCAAGGGGAAGATGCACAGTCAAAAGACAGCACCCAGTACCTTTTTGAACCTGTGCAATTCAAAAGTGTTGAACATGTGTGGAATCTGCTTAGATTTTGACTCTGACCCAGTGCTGATCTTCCGGATGTTTCAGTTGCTGTGGGAATGAGAAGAACATTTTTAATTTTCAAGTAACTTCAAGTAAAAACTGTATATTTTACTAAAATGCCTCGCTCTGTTGGTTCTAGTAATAAACTGTGCCAGTTAGGTAATTGTTTAATAAAAAAGTAGGCATAAGTGAGAATGTTTTTGACAAATTATCAAAGGTAATATCATTGTGCATTCCTGTATTTACTGAACTTTGCCACCTTGTGTTATAATATACAAGTTCTTTGACGCATCCTGAATTCTGGTGAAACCTCCTCCCAGGGACGGTGCTGAGTTGTTTTCCTCTCCGGCAGAAATGATGCAGTACTGTCCAGTTGGAGCTGACAGGTGCTCCGTGTACGTTGGACTGTAGCCTGCAAGGAGCTGCCAACAGCAACCGTGGTAAACATTTGGCAGGAAGATTGCAGCACTCCGGCCACTCTCAGGCTGGCCACACTGGAAAAACATAATGAGAGCACGCTCAGTGTGTAAGCACGGCTCTGCTGCTATTTTCTTAGAAAAGTGGCTGCTATCATGAGCGTCCTTTTCCTGAATAAACAACATTATTCCAGACACACCCTGCAGTTTATTCCCTTCAGCAATTACTCAGTCCTGGAAATTAAGGTTTCAATGGTTTATTTTCATGAGCAAAGGCTCCTCTCAGGGTGCTGAGGTCATGAATTCACTTTAAGGTTGGAATAAATATGTCTCAGTTTACTGGAGTAGTCTAGGTTTTGTTGTTGACTAATTTTGTGTCTCTGTTTTCCAGCTCAATTAACTCATTTAATTTTTTTCGTTTGACCTTATTTCATTTCTTGCCTATTGGCCTATCACACCTAAGTGGTGTTGGAAAAGGTCAAAGCTGAGAAAGTTGAGAATGTTGGCTAAATGCCTCTTACAGAGGGGCATAAATGCTGTGAAGCCCAGGAACTAGTCTAGTTATTAGATAAAGTCTATAAATAACAGGAAGGAGTTATTAGATGGCCCATCTGGTGTGCCATACATTGCTGGTGAGATCATCTGCTTTGTACCTAGTGGTGTTTCTATACATGTGGTGTGGGGGACAGTTGATCTTGGGGGGAGCGAGCGATTTGAATGTCTCTGGAGGACTAGTCCTGGTTCTTGGAAGTATATACTATGCTCAGTTAGCTTCTTTGTTACCACAGTCTAGAGCAGAGATGTCAAACTCCAGTCCTCAAGGGCTGGTGTCCTCAAATGTTTAGATGTATCCCTGGTCCAACACATCTCAAACAAATGGCTGCATTTTCTCCTCAGTATGCAGTCAAGTTCTCCAGAATCCTGCTAATGACCTAATTATTAGATTCAGGTGTGTTGAAGCAGAGGCACCTCTAAAGGTTGCAGGACACTGGCCCTCGAGGACTGGAGTTTGACAGCTGTGGTCTAGAGCAGTGGTCCCTAACCTTTATAACACCGCGGACCGGTCATCGCTTGGCAATTTTACTGCGGCCCGGGGGGGGGGGGCATGAAGATTTAACTCAGTTCTTTCTTTGTTTTCCAACTCCACTTGTCGTTGGAGCCATCTGACTACCGCAGCAATGTAATCCAAGCAAATAGTGCTGATAAAACAGAAACTAAGAGGCTCATAGTTGTGTGAGCCTCAGGGGCTCATAGTTGTGTTTGTTGTTGTAATACTTGGCTCTGCCACTAGAGGCACTGGAATAAAACCACCAACCTTCACTAACAGCTGTATCGTTCAAATGCTCCTCCACCTTTTGTTTAAATATGCCCCACAGATGATAGAGTTTAGGTGTGGAGACATGCTTGGCCAGTCCAGCACCTTTACTCTTAGTTTCTTCAGCGAGGCAGTGGTCGTTTGAAGGTGTGTTTGGGGTCATTATGATGTTGTAATACTGCCCTGTGGCCTAGTTTCCGAAGATAGGGGATCACGTTCTACTTAGTATGTCACAGTATATGTTGTAATTCATGGTTTCCTCAATGAACTGTAGCTCCCCACAGCCAGCAGCACTCATGCAGCCCCTAACTGTGACACTCCCCCCACCATTTTTGACACAATTGTCTTTGTACTCCTCACCTGATGGCCACCACACAAGCCTGACAACATCTGAACCAAATAAGATTATGTTGGTCTCATCATGTTTCCAATACTTCATATCCTAGTCTGCTTGTCTTCAGTAAAGCTTTTTCCTGCATCACCTTTAGAAGAGGTGTAAAGTCTGAATTGACAGCACAGAGAATAAATGTTAATAGTAACAATGTAATTAATTAAAATAGTTATAAATAAAAAACATTATTCACCATAAAATCAACCTTATCAACAAGTGTTAAACTTTAAAAGAAGCTGAGAAGACAATGAAGCTGGAAACGAAGCTGGAAAGATCACTGGGAGCTGTCCAGAAACTGGATCCATGCTGGAGTTGCCCTCAGCCGGCCTCCATGAAACAATTAAGAAGGGATATTATTGTAAACTGCTGTGGCTTAGGTTTATATTAACAATCCTAATTACAACATGGATTTCTTCTTTACAAAGAACATAGAAACTGCTCTGATTATTTATAGACCCTTGATTTAAATATTGTTCTCAGTAATCATAGCGCACTTAAACCATCTTCAGAGATGCAGGCTCAAGCTGTCAACCTAATAAATATGCTACTTCTGTCGGGATCTGGGTTGTGTTTGTGTATTTTGTGCCTGCAACATGTGTTCAGTATTTCAGATGGTGCTGGAGTTCTCAGGTGTGCTGGGTGACAGGTGCGACTTATTCTGCTGATTACTTGGAGGAGTACTTAAGCAGGAGGCTGCCAGCACTTCAACACCAGAGTGTTTTGCCTTCAGTGGTAACAAGCTCAGCCAACTTTAAGTCTATGCTAAGCCCTTTGTTCTTAAGTAACTTTGTTTATGCTCCTTCGCAGGCTGAAAACCTGAACCTTGGATTTACATCACTGAACACTGACTTCATGTCCAGAGGTTTCTGGACGATCAAGATTATCTACGTTCTGAGGACTTCGTTTCCTAACTACTGTTTCCATCTGGACCCAGACCAAGCTGGCAGTTTCCTGCTTCCGCCGTTTCCTGGACCAAGGCATAAGTGTACCCTGTCCACCCTCCAATGCAAGTATCTGCACATTGAACTGTCTCCTGAAATCACCAAGCTCACTCGAACGGGACCTAAGAAATCATCTGAATAAACTCTGCTTCGAGAACCTGGGCCCCGAATCCCTCTACCCCTGGCGACCTGACTGTTCCTACCTAGTAAGAAGTTTACCTGATTATCCTAATTACTTGTCGCTTGTTCTGTTTCATTTGGTTCCCTGTTTTCACCAGTTCTCTTTCCGTAGAGTTGCAGATTCATCCATTTACGTTTCCTGATTATGGCACAATAAAAATATAATTTTACTTAGTCGTTTTCTCTGGAGTGTTCTTCTGTATGTGGGTCAGATCTATTATGAAAACGACTACTTCCCGATAGTTGCGACAGTGTCCTTCAAAATAAGAGTTGCAGCACAACGCCATTCAGGAACATTCGATTATCATACAATAAAACTATATCTATCCATAACAATATACACTGAAGTAGTTTTTTTATATTCAGCTACCTGTAATTATCTATCACAAAGCCTTATATTTCACAGGTAGCGGTATAAGTGCTCCTGCAGAGATCAGGCCGTACCCCACGGGGTGAGCTATCTCCAACTCCCACTGTAACCTGGGCCTGATGTGGCCTTTGCGTCTCCAAAACCACCATAGTGCAACTAAAAGTTGGCTCATTTTTAAATGACTGATTCCATATATGGCATTTTAAGGTGAAATTTCTCGTCTTAAAGCTTCAAACCAGACTTTAAGATTTTTTTAAACAAAATATAACTTTCTGCCCTCATCTACACCTAGCTGGCCGGCTGATTGGTGCAGCCAATCAGCTGGTATTACAAAAATACACACTTGGAAAAATAAGTGGACAGACATATTTTTTCCACTTGCGTTTCCAAGTTTGAGAGGAAAAAAAAGACTTGGAAAAATAAACCAATTTTTATTAAGATTTATTACTAATTTAACTAGTTGACTAAATGCTAACTTGTTTGCATGCTGTGTTAAGCTTCAGCATGTAACTTTTGTTAAAACGTATTTTTTACATATTTAAACTTTCACTATGTCCTGACATACAATATGATATATGTGTGTGAAAAAATCAAGCTCCCTCAGTTCCTCCCAGTGGTCCTGATGTGCTGCAGCTGTGCTAATGGCATGGGTAGGTCTTATTCAATGTAAAGTATATTATTGATGTTTCGCCCCTACCAGTGAATGTGCCATAGCTGTTAATCCTGTGTGATCGGTGGCCCTGCTTACTAGCCTGAGTGTTCAATGCAGATTCTACTGTGGGGAAGGAGCTGTGGAGGGAGGGCTGTGGCAGAGCATAGAGCAAGGGGAAGGGACCTGTAAGGTGTGCTTTTTTTACCTTTTCAGGCTAAGTCCAGAGTTTTCTCAGAACTCCTAACTGCAGCTTTAATGCTACCAAAATATTTTAACATTAACATGCATAGCTAGCATTAGAATGAGTAGTTGATGCTAACTAAGCAGGTTAAAAAATGCAGCTCTAGTGATCATTAGCCTCTGTTAATTAGCGTAATGATGCTATGTTATTACTACAGAAGCATACTAATGTTTACATACTTAGCATGCTACGGCTAACTAATTTGTGCTCAAACACTAAGTCATTGGTAACGAAGTCTGATAAAGAATATCTTAAGTTAGGTAGCGTTTGTATGCTAAGTGGTGCTAATGCTAATCATTTTAAAGTTGGCAGGCCTAGTAACCTGAAGCACATTTTATGTTATCAAGGCGAGTCATTGTTACGTACGCATGTTAATATTAGTGTGCTATTTAATATGTGCTAGGTTAAATAGCATATTTTAAGCATAGCCTTCTAACTAATAATGTTTAAAGTTGACTTAAAAGTGGATGAAAAATAACAGTTGACATTTTTAACACTTATAGACTATGTAGTAAATAAGTAGACAATTCCTACACATTTAGTTTCTGTTCATTCTTGATGACTTTTTAACTATTCTGCCTGTTTTTCATTAGCTGTCTATTTATTTACTACATTTTTCCCATTTTGCCTCCGTTTAGATAAGTTCCTTTCCTATTTAGTAAATCATTTCTGCCTAATGGTGTATTCTCAAATTACATTATTTACAAAATTTTGTCTGCCTTGTGTCAAACACTTTTTAAATTGACATTTGTTGTGAAGTTTAACCATTTGGCATTGGAAAATAGTAAAAAACACTAAAGACATATGACAGGCCTGTGGACATTTCATCTGATGCTCTCTTGAAGATAATGTTTCTATTGTTCCTTCGCAAAAATATTTGTAGATGGCGGTTTGTGCTGAATCGTTTTATAGCAGTTTCTCTTTCAGTGTATGTATCTACTTTCACTATGCATGAAAACATATCCGTGCTGCTCTCTGCAAAGTCAAAACAAAAAAGAGACAAATGATGGCCTGAGCTTTCAAGTTCTCTCGTGATTTATTTTTTTTTTTTCAGGGATAGACTGCAAACACTTGGACCTACCTTTGCCTTCAGCACTGCCTTCATTCTTTATGGCACAGATTCAAGAAGATTCAATGATATTTCGGTCCATATTGACATGATGGAATTAGCATTTGCAAATATTAGCTGCACATCCATGATGTGAATGTCTCGTTCCGCCACATCCCAAAGCTGCTCAATTGGATGGAGATCTGGTGGCTGTGTAGGCCGTTGGAGTACAGTGATGATTGGGGCTTTGTGACATGTGGCATTGTCCTACTGGAGGTACCCTCCAGACAGTTTCAACTTTAACAAGTCGTCTAGATGCCTAAATACATGGAGTTGGTGCCGTGTGATTGGCTGAGATGCTATTTGTGTTACCTAGCAATTAATCTGTCATACCTAATAGAGACCAGTGAGTACATAGCCCCTTCAGAGAGATCTGGGTCCTCCATGGGAACTGCTGCCGGTTGGATGTTCCTTGAAGGTCTCCAAAGCGTCCATGAGAGAATCGGATCAGACACTGGATGGATCTTTGGAAGAGGTTAAAACATCTGGAATATCTGAGACTGGAATAAATATATTTGCTTTATATCCACATTCATCTCCACATGTTGGGTTTCTCTCCATACCTATGGGTGGTAATTCAACAGCTACATGTAGATATATAGGAATACATGCAGGTTGATTCTCCTTTAGATGAGAACTCATTTGGGGGAGGATTGCAAAAGCTGTGCAACAAGTTAAACCAAACAAATTATTTTGATAGGACCTGTTGAAGTTCCTGACACACCTCTTTAAACTCGCTTCAAGGAATATTACAAACAGCAGCATTGAATCAATGAAAGCCTCCCGACACAGTGATGTACGGCTTCATCAGATGGCTCCAGCCGTTAATGAGTCATGTGGGTGTGCATGCAAATACCTGGTCTCTTTGAAGAACATGTTGTTCATCTTTGATGTTCTCCTGCACAGAACTGATCCCATTTCGTTTGATTTCTACTCTCCTAAATGCTCTGACACTAAATGTTTTCCCAGATTTAAGGATGGATTTCATTACAATATATTTACAAAGCACCAAATTACAGAAAAAAACATAAATCGGGTCCAACCAAACACAAACCATAGCAGGTCATTGCATTTCACTCCTTTTAAGTTGTTACACTTTCACTCTTTAAAAAAGCTGAAAATTGTGGGGTGCATGTGTATAAATCTTTACTCTGATATCCCTAAATAAAATCCAGTGCTACCAACTGTCTTCAGAAGTCACCCAGTTAGTAAACAGACTCCTAAGTGTAATATGATCTCTGTATAAATAGTGCGGTTTTACCTTAGGGGATTATAGGAACACACCAGACGGGTCAGGTGTTACGCTTAAGACAATCAATCAGAGAAGCAGCCAAGAAGCAACATGTTAGCTCTGGAGGAGCTGGAGATATCCACAGCTAAGATGGGAAAATCTGTTGACAGGACCACTATTAATCATGGCTGCCACAAGATGGCAAGAAGAAATCCATAATAAATCCTACATGACATGTGCAAAAAGATGCTCTGCTCAAATAACCACAAAAAACTGTTGTCATAGAAACCTAACACTCCACATACCCCGAACACTCCATTCTCAGAATGACACATGGTGGTGGCAGCATTATGCTGTGGAAATGCTTTTCTTCAGCAGGGATAGGGAAGCTGATTAGAGTTGAGGAGAAGATGGATGAAACTAAATCCAGGACAGTCATGAAAGAAAACCTATAGAGGCTGCAGAGACTGGGGGGGAGGTTCACCTTCCAGCAGGACAACCACCCTAAATATACAACTAAAAATATAACTGGATGGTTAAGATGAAAGCTTATTCATGTGTTAGAATGGCCTAGTCAAAGTCCGGACTTAATTTAGCTGAGAGTCTGTGTCAGGACTTGCATGCAACACTTTTCAGAAATCTATTTGTGATACAAATGTAGAATCTTCAATTCTATTAATCCCACTTTGTAATTGTTTGGTCATAGGTGTTAGTCTGTAACATACAATCCCAAATAAATACATTGAAATCTGTGGTTGTAACATGAGGAAATGTAAAATACTTGTAGAAGTCTCAATATTTCAGCAAAGCACCATATATAGCATTATTAATACAAATTAAAACACAAACACAGGGATAAATGTGAAAATCTGATGTTCTCAAACACAGAGAATCATGCTAGAAACAACTAAAGAACCTAAATCTAGGCTGTGAGGGTTCCTGAAGAAGTAATCCATTTTGATTAGATTAAAAACAGAAGCAAGAAGCAGTAAAACTTTCACATTGAGGAGAAAATAAGACTGATATAAACCAGTCGATCCGGTCTGAGCTCAGCACCGTCACGGCTGGATGGAAATGCAGGAATCAAACAGGCTGAGCCGGACCTGGAGGTTCCGCCCGGACCTACCCTGAGGGCCATGCTCAACCCCTGCCATGCTGGACGGCAGATGGCCTGTTTCCACAACAACGTGCAGGGCTGGAGCAAAATGCCAAACCTCCTTATCTGAGCGGCATGGATGAGGCGGCCGGGGGCGATCTGTTTTTAGGTTAATGCTCATGAAGGAGGCAGTGAGGAGAAAACAGCTCAGACAGCAGACTGAGAAAACATCTGGAAGACATCCACCTCCTTTAAGCTGTTTCCACTGGATATAGATGACGGAGAAACAGTCCATAAATACGTGATACAGAAATACAAAACATGGTGCCTGGCTTCATTCCTGGAGGAGCTGTGAGCAGATATAAAAAGGGATTACCGCCCTGTAAATAACATTTAAAATGAAGTTTTGATCAGGTTGAGCGCCTTTTATGCTTTTACATGAAAGGTGGAGGCTTAAACTTCTGTAGATTCTGTATTGAATCTGCAGCAAAACCTTTTTTTTTTTTAAAGATAGTTTTTCAGCACTAGTGGCCTTTATTTTTTTTGACAGTAGGCAGAAAGGAAAGAGGGGTAGAAAGAAGGGGAGGGAGACATTCGGCAAATATTGCCAGGTCCGGGACTTGAACCCGGGACGGCCACTTTGAGGACTGTAGCCTCTGTATATGGTCGCGCTAAAATTGCTTAACTAAAATCTTATCTTATAATCAGATAATTGATACATTTCTGGTTAATTGCTGTTTGTCCTCCTATGTTTCTTTTAATATGCCTTTTATGTTAAATTCACCTATCTGACTGTCGATAAAGCCCGATGCAGCTTTCAAAATGCTAAAATAGTGATACAAATGTCCTCTGAGGGTTTGTATTTGACTGATTGATCGGACATCAGAGGGAAAAGTCCCTCTGACTTTGATAATTTATCTGCAGTTCACGCTCTGAAAGCCACGATGTCCTCTATCCTTAGGACATTGGGAAATACGATCCATCACAGTCGACGGCCACTCACAGCAGCATCCAGTGTTGTCTCCTCTCACATGAGTGTCAAGGTTTTATTTTGTGTTTGCAGGACTGAAGACATGGCAGGATTGATTTTAAGAGTCCTGATCAATGAGGCAACCCATCACTCTGGAGGTGGGTTAACCAGATTCAGTCTGTAATGCATCTTTAAATTAAGCGGTCACATCAGAATCTCTTATGTTCACCAACAACGTTAAATTGAGCTCTTTAAAACAAGCTGAATGTGCAGCATCCAACTGATATAATCTAATTATAGACGATAGAGATATTTGACCTCTTTGTGAGTCGTCCCGGTTGTTTTAAACCTGCTTCTGGTTTATTAAAAGGCCGGAGAGCTTTGTTCAGACCTCAACATCCCTCCAGAACAAAATGTTTTGACTTTTTGTAAAGACAAAATAATGAAGGGCTAAATTTATACCATTTGCTCGTTTCTGTCTGGTATTTTTTAAGCAGGTGTAGTTCTCAAATCTTTGGAAAAAAAAGCATTTTCACTGCTGATTGAAACAGATTTTTAATTCAATATTTATAATAATGGGCTATGATATAAACAGTTCAACTGTAGAAGAGGCTTGATGGTCCTATATTTCTATCATCAGCAGGTATATATCAGATCTAGACTCTGAATCCTGATTCAATCCTGATTTACTATGTGATGTTTATCCAGGTGAGGCTTTCAAACCTTAGAACACTGTACCAACTGTCAAGCATGGTGGTGGCAGCATCATGCTGTGGGGCTGTTTCTCTGCCAGTGGTGTAGGTGGTGACTACCTCCACATACATCAACTCCACCTCATATAACACAGCTAGATGGTTGAGACTTGGACCCTGACTGGGTGTTCCAACAGGACAATGATACCAAACACACACCCAAACTGGTTTTGGAATGGTGAAAGCTGGATTGGCCTTCCCAAAGCCCTGAACTTAAATAATTTTTTTTCTTAAATACAAAATAAAAAAGTCCAGAGGTATCAGCAATGACCAGATCAGGCGTTCTTCATGACTGGTCTACACACATTTTTAGGGTTATTGGCCTGTTGGCAAGACTATGCTCGGAAACTGTTGATGTTAATACAAATATTTTACACATAAGAAACTCAAAATGAACCATTAATTTATCCACGAGTACCAAGACATGTTGGTGGAAGCTCAGCTGGTTTTAAAGTGCGACACAGTGAGGAGCCTGTCTGCCCATACCCATACAGCAACAGACTACACTGGGGTTCCTGGTAGTAGAGGTGATTCAGTGGGAGCTGGCAGACCAATCTGGACTTTGTCGGTCGACCCTGAGCTGAGCCATGTGGGCTGGTATTATGTCTATGTTATCCAGGTTAATCAATTTATCATCCCCCTATTGACTTCACGCAAGTTGCTACAGTATAAAAGCACCACCACTGGATAAATATGGCTATCTTTTTAGGATTTATTTTTAATTAAAGTATGGATTATAATTGTACTAGTCAAGGGCTCCAGTAACGTGCTTCCTGTTTTCTGTTGGTCAAACTACAGTTTCAGAGCGTTCCACTCAGTCGTTCCCTAACGCACTTCTGGATTAACTTAAATCAACATCCATGTAAGCGTAACATTCATAGATCACAGTGAATTAAAGTAAATTGCAGGATTAATTTACATCCATTTGCACGTGGAAATAAGGGAATGTCAAAGGAGAAGACTGGTATTCCCTTCTAGGCTCATAGTTCAATGTAGATCAGGATGTTCGGAGAAAAAGCTGTATTTGAAACCTGAACTCCCTGAATCATCCCACTGATTGCTACAAAGCCCATGCAGCTTGTTAAGGCAAATATCACCAAATATTAATGGGTGTGTACATGCGTATTTGTCAGAACAAAATCTGAGGAGGGGCAGATTGAGGGGAGACATTAGTGAAAACTGACTGAAGAAGAAGCTGGTTTGACTCATCCAAACAAAGAAGCTACATGTTGGCCCTAATATATTCCAGCTTTTATACTGCTTATTATCCAAATAATCCTATGATAGTTGGTAGAGAATTTGGATTCCAGTGTTCTAACTCTTGTTAGAGATGTTGAAGTCCTTCAGTAAGCTCATCAGAGACAGCAGGAGGTTTCCCTCTCTGTGGTGTGTCAGTAAAGAGGCCGATTAGAGCCAGTGTGGCTCTGAAGGAGCAGGCTGCAGCTCAGCTTTGATGTCCTTTTCAACTCAAACTGCTCTAATCAAAGCGCCAGAGAGGAAACCGGGGCAGAGAGGCTGCTTTCTCTCAGGCAGATCCCTGGAAAGGCAGTTTACGGAGCGTTTCGGTTGTCTTTTCCGTTTTCCTGAGGCTCCTCTTTGGGCTGCTTGTATTTGGACGAGAAACAGTTAGACGCGTCTTACCAACCTGGGCAGCAACCCAAACATGAAACCAACAAACAGGCAGGTTCCAGGAGCCGCTCTGCCTACATGCAGATTATATTTAGTGTCTGTGTGCAACCTCCTGTACTTCACTTTTTCTTTTCCAACTATATTCCCACTGCACGTTTCTACTGTTTTTTGTGTAAATTTGGCTGCATTTCCCTTTAAAGTATTTTTTAACCATCTTAGAGTAAGTGTACATATTGTTGCAGTTATGTAAAAAGAGTTTAGGACTGCAGCTGCTTAAAAGACTGTCTTGACTTTGAGAAGTGGGATTATTTAACATACTTCTAAAGCTAAGTAAGAATGACACCTTCACTCTTTGGATCAAATGGTTACATGAACTGTGGCTCTGTGCATTTAGAAAAATGGCAGCGATTAAGTTTATTACTGCCTAATTTCTCAATGCCACTGGGATCCACAGATTTTCCAAAGCCATCATGGATAAATTGACAATAGGAACGGTTTTCCATGGGACATCATCGTCCAACTTGTCTTGGTCTTTATTTAAGGCAATTCCCCCCTGACTCAGTGTGAATGTGAATTGTTACTGGCATTGACATTTAAAAAACAAGACAGTAATTATCCAGCAAAGTTAATGTAAAGGAAAATTAGTTGGTGAGACCGAAGCAGAGGTCAGTGAAAGTTCTGCATCATTGCCGCTCCATGTTTTAGAAGGTCTGCTCTCCCCTCAGGGCCGAGCTGTCCCTTTCACCTTCCAATTGGAGCTTCTGGAGAAAACTTTCTGCAGATGAAACCAGAGAGATTCGGGCAGGAAGGTCTCTGTGTGGGTTTGGATTCAGTGACCTTCGCTGTAGTCGATACTGATGAAACAAAAAACCAGCGAGCTTTTCTTCAAGGAGATGCTGAACCGAGAAGGCTAAGAAAAGAAGAGCGTTGACTCAGAAGAGAATCTGTCCTGATTCACCTTCAACAATCCAACAGCTCCACGTATGTTACTTTGCTGGGCATTCTGTTTTTTATAAATAAAACTTTAAATAATAAGATGGATATCTGCATTAGAGATCTGTGGAGCTGTTGCTATGAGCCATTAGATTTATAAATGTAAAACTCCCATTAAAAAAGACAGCTTTAACTCCAGTATCTACATTTTAACTTTAAGTCTTTAATAGAGCATTTTATCAATTTATTACACATAGAATTGATGGTACGTGACGGTATGTGACGGTACGTAGAAAGCATAGTCCTAGATTCCAGCCCACAGGTCACCACCAACCCGTCTGCGTTTCTAACAGATTTTCCCCACTCAGCGACACACCCGCTGAGAAGCCAACTCTGGTAATTGGCAGATCCATAGTCAGAAACGTGGCACTAGAGACACCAGCGACTATAGTCAAATGTCTGCCAGGGGCCAGAACGGGCGACATCAAATCCTACCTGAAACTGCTGGCTAAGGATAAGCGTAAATACAGTAAGATTGTTATTCACGCTGGCGGTAATGACACCCGGTTACGTCAATCGGAGGTCACCAAAGTTAGTTTTGCTTCGGTGTGTAAGTTTGCCAAAACAATGTCGGACTCCGTAATTTTCTCTGGTCCCCTCCCCGATCTGACCAGTGATGACATGTTTAGCCTCATGCTGTCATTCAACCGCTGGCTGTCTAGGTGGTGTCCAGAAAACGATGTGGGTTACATTGATAACTGGCGAACATTTTGGGGAAAACCTGGTCTGATCCGGAGAGACGGCATCCATCCCACTTTGGATGGAGCAGCTCTTCTTTCTAGGAATCTGGCCGAATTTATTTGTTCTCTAAAACTCTGACAACCCAGGGTTCAGACCAGGAAGCAGGGTCGTAGTTTAACACTCCTCTCTGCAGCTTCTGTACTGCTACCCACCCATTACCCTAGAGACCCTAAGACAGTGTCTCACCCACGGCCAAAATTGAATAGATGAAAAAATAATCTCAAATGAGGAAATCAGGAAAATCTAAAAAATAAAACACAACTCAGACTAAAAAGAAAAATAAAACAATTAAATGTGGCTTACTGAACATAAGATCTCTCTCTTCAAAGACTTTGCTAGTTAGTGACCTGATTTGTGACAATCAGATTGATTTATTTTGTCTCACAGAAACCTGGCTGCAGCAAGAGGATTATGTTACTATAAATGAGTCAACTCCTACTAATTATTTAAATTTTCACATTCCTCGAAATACTGGGCGAGGAGGAGGAGTTAGCAACCATCTTTCATCCAAATTGCAAAGCACTAAAACCACTTCTGTTTGTTGTTTTGTACCGTCCATCAGGCCCTTACTCTCAATTTTTAGATCTGTTTTCAGACCTTTTATCTGATTTAGTGTTAAATACAAATAAGGTTATTATAGTGGGGGATTTTAACATTCATGTTGACACTGAAAGAGATAGCCTAAATATAGCCTTTAATGCTATCCTAGACTCAATTGGCTTTGCTCAAAACATTAACAAACCTACCCACCTTTGTCTTCATTCTCTGGACCTCGTGCTGACATATGGCATTGAGTGTAAAGACATAACTGCTGTGTGCATTGGTGCATTGTCATCCTGATACACGGCACCGCCTTCAGGATACAATGTTTGAACCATTGGATGTACATGGTCCTCAAGAATGGTTCGGTAGTCCTTGGCAGTGACGCGCCCATCTAGCACAAGTATTGGGCCAAAGGAATGCCATAATAATGCAGCCCAAACCATCACTGATCCAGAGCCATGCTTCACTCTGGGCATGCAACAGTCTGGGTGGTACGCTTCTTTGGTGCTTCTCCACACCGTAACTCTCCCGGATGTGGAGAAAACAGTAAAGGTGGACTCATCAGAGAACAATACATGTTTCACATTGTCCACAGCCCAAGATTTGAGCTCCTTGCACCATTGAAACCAACCTTTGGCATTGGCATGAGTGACCAAAGGTTTGGCTATAGCAGCCCGGCCATGTATATTGACCCTGTGGAGCACCCGACGGACAGTTCTGGTGGAAACAGGAGAGTTGAGGTGCACATTTAATTCTGCCGTAATTTGGGCAGCCGTGGTTTTATGTTTTTTGGATACAATCCGGGTTAGCACCCGAACATCCCTTTCAGACAGCTTCCTCTTGCGTCCACAGTTAATCCTGTTGGATGTGGTTCGTCCTTCTTGGTGGTATGCTGGACATTACCCTGGATACCGTGGCCTTGATACATCACAAAGACTTGCTGTCTTGGTCACAGATGCGCCAGCAAGACATGCATCAACAATTTGTCCTCTTTTGAACTCTGGTATGTCACCCATAATGTTGTGTGCATTTCAATACTTTGAGCAAAACTGTGCTCTTACCCTGCTAATTGAACCTTCACACTCTGCTCTTGCTGGTGCAATGTGCAATCAATGAAGACTGGCTACCAGGCTGGTCCAATTTAGCCATGAAACCTCCCACACTAAAATGACAGGTGTTTCAGTTTCATTGTCCAACCCCTGTATGTACCTGACTGTTGTGTAGTGCCTTGAGACAACATGTGTTGTGTATTGGCGCTATCTAAATAAACTGAATTGAATTAAATTGAATTGAATTGTACATGCTGACACGAAAGCACATGTAAATGTTTAGACTTCTCAGTTTCATTTGTACAAATGTGTGCATTTGCATTTTGCCAATAATATGAATATTTTCCAGAGACTATTTTCAGAGACACATTTTATTTAGGCAGTTAACAGATCTACTAGATCCAGTTTGTTCTTCGTTTGGCTAGAAATAATCATCTGATTGACTTGAAAGATGTAAATCCATGAGTGTAAATATACATTTCTAAAACGGGTTGCAACATGAAGTTCACAACGGACATTTGTAACAACCCAAGTAAAAACACACCCAACTGAGTCAATATAAACTAGTCTAAAGCTTAGATAGTTTGGTCTGAACTGAAAAAAAATTCTCAAAGTATCACACAAATAAAAGCAAAGATTGCATTGGTTACCACTAATTTCCCCATAAATCAGCCCCAATCAGCTACCCCATGTAGGATTTCTGACAAAGGACTCCAAAGAATAATAGGAAGACTTGTCCAAGAACCAGGGACCACTCAGAGATAGCTCCAGAAAGACCTGGAGCTAATAGAAACAACTTTTCCATGGAAACCATAAGTAACACACTGACCTCTATGTACACTCACTGCGCAAAACTCCACTGCTGAAGAAAAAATGGTTAATGCTTGCAGTAAAACATTTGAACAAGTCTGGCTGAGGCTTGTAGAGGCTGCGATGGAGCTGTTGGTTTTTTACAGCTTGTTTGAACATTTGTCAGTCTGACTTTGGATAAATTCACTAAGGCTTACACATCTGGGAAAATTGGCATCTGTCTTGAATGTTTTACAGAAAAGGTAAAATTTTTGCAGCTGGATCTTTATTTCAGGGGTTTTGAGTATGCAGGTCTAGGCAAATTTGAAATCTGACTGATGGCCCCTGAACGTACCACATCAGTAAGCTGAGAGCTGCCAGTGTGAGGAGGAAAATAGAGCAACGAATTTGAGGAATGAGAATATTTCTGACTGACACACTGGTTCCTCAGTGGGAGGCTGTGGGAGAAACCCGCCAACAGAAATCCCCCAAGGCATTGCTCTTCTTTCTCTTTTACTGTTCAGACACAATAACCAGGACACATTAAATGCATTAGTAAGTTGGGCTTCACAATGTTTAAATCCTAATTTTAAAATACAAGAAACAGCCAGCTAAACTCAGAGGTTCATCCTGTAAACTAACGTCTTATTTGAGCTCAACCACAAGGCCGAGGCAGGATAAATTTCTGCGTTTGTGTCCTGAGAAGTTGTTGAAACTGCATTTTAAATTCAGGGCAAAGGAAACCGACTTGTCAAATTGGTCTGTTCATTCATACCTAAATGTTGCATTTGTAAAGCAACAGTGTCAACCATGTTTAAAGCAGAACAGTGATGTTATCCTGCCAGAATTATTTCACAATTAAGATAAGAGTAAAACTGTTTGGGACCAAAGTGAATGTCTATTTTGTTTTTTAGCAGGGACGGACGCAGGACCTAAAGCCAAAGCACAGCTGCTCAATTTCCCCCAGGAACAGCTTTACATAATTTACAAAAAAGTTTTATATCTAAAACCTTCTGTACCTTCTGGAACTTCCCAGGATCTTTCATTTCATAGAAATTGCTTTCCAGAACTTGTTTAGAAAGTAAAATCTAAGCTTCTGGAAAGTATTTAACAAATTCCTGGGAAAGTAACCTCTACATTTCCTAATTGAACAGTGTAAGTTCCTTGAATATTTTGCGAAAGTTCCTTAAGTTTCACTAAAGTAGTCAGTACATCGCATAGGAGTTTCTTGAAAGTACTTAGTAAGTTCTAATATGTAAGCTACCTGTTAAATTTTGGAATATAACCTCAGAGCTCCAGGAAGTTGATTAGTGCATTATGGGAAAGTTACCTGTAAGTTCCATGAATGTTCCATGAATGCTTAGTGAAAGTATCCGGTAAGTTCTGGAAAGTCCCTGGTCATATGGTCACTTAATCTTGAATTAAAGTGTTTCTGTACAGAACCTGGAGAATAAAAAAAGGGAAAGTAGAAAAACAGTCTTTGAATAGGACATTCAGAAATACCATGCTGTCCTGATTGTTTGCTGTATCTTTTGTATCCAGGTATGAAGGTCCATATTGGTGTTGATCTTTTGGTTCAAGAAGCTGCAGAGATTTTTTGTTCTTAGATTTCCTTTCTAAAACAAAACCAAGATGTCAGATTTGTAGATTTGCATAAGGCTAAAATTATTCCCACTAAAGCAACACCCCAGCTCATCTCCGTAATAAACAGAGTTTATGTGGAGATGAACCAGTTTCTGTGAATGTGTTGCTGTGATATGAGCGGTGGAAACTGAGAATAATTTGTCTGCTGTGGGGCCGGTGGGAGTTCAGAGACCTGCAGGGGGAATAAATCACAGCGACACCTTTAAATGGGGGAGCCATTATCCTGATAAACACAAGAGGAGGTGAGTGCCTCCAGCCTGGGGGACCTACAGGGACAGAGCTGATGGATCTGAGCATGCTCAGATGCTGCTTTTGTTCATGTATTATTGTGTTGAATGAGTGAGGCAACATTAACCGCCTGCAGAGCTGATTGATTTTTAAATTTAGTCTAATTTTCTATCTGGAGGAACCCCCTCCATTCTTCACAGTGGAAGTAAAATTAATGTCATGGGAATGTTTTTCCATATTTAGGGACTAGTTTTATTTTCTCTCATTAGCTATGAGTACTAATTAGAAGTTTTATTTTTAGCTTTTCATGTAATTTTGTTTCAGTTTTCAGCAGTTATTCCAGGTTTTGGCTATACTGCTGTGCTTTAGTGGATTAGCTCCTGGATTTTACTCTCAGTTACTTTCGTGTTGTTGCTGATCTTGTTACACCTGGTTTGTGCTTGACTGACAAGAAAGAATATGATTAAAACTGCTCTTTTATTGTGTCATCAACACTGATCAGTTTATGGGTGAAAGTGTCAAAAGATTCAACTTATATCAAGAGAAAAAGATGGACGGATGGATAAACTGATAGTTGTTGACCAGATTGCTTTGAACTACACAGGATTTTATTTGCAGTCTCAAATAATAACAGGAAACTGATCCAGTGGTGCTTTAACGTGTTGAATACATCGTAGTCTTCAGAGATTTCTCAGTTTTCCTCCAGGACAAAAATATACCCAGAGACATCACAACAATTAAGATTGAAATATTGAAAGACTTTTCAAGAACTCCACGTTCTTCACCTAAAGGGACCACTGTTTCCAGTAGCTAAATTGATCTGATTGGCCCTGGAGAGTAAAGCACATTCTCAGACATTCTCTAAAAACCAAAAGCTGGCTGGTTTGGCTCCAATTTCAACGACTTTCAGATTTTTAAAGGACCATGGTTGAGTTGTTACATAAATCCATATGATGACAGCACTAAAGCCCTCTCACTCTAGAGCTGAATGTCTCTGAAGATCTAGTAGTGGGGGTCATAGCTCTCCTTCAGGATGGTTTTCAAAGCGAGTAGCTGCTGTGTTTCATTGCAAAATGGATCTTCTGGGGATGGAAACAGAACCGGTTTCTTTCAGCATGCTGAGTGCTGATTATCACAGCGTTCAGAGGGCCCCCGGCTTGGATTTACGAGCCTCGGTGGAGTTTCTTATCAGTTTAACCAGTGATGTGGATGAGGATGGTCTGTTGCAATGTTGACATCTGCTGGCTGCTACAGGGATGAAATGAAAATGAACTATAAGGAAACAAGTCTGCTGAAAAAAACACTAAAAGATTTCTACTCAAGCCTTTAGAGTGACAGAAGTTAAAGATATGAGAAACGTTAGAGATTAAGCTAGTCTCTAACTCTTTGTTGGGTGATTAAATTAAAAGAAACAGCCTACAGTTTCTTCAGGCAGAGCTTGGTGGATTACTGGGTTTTATAGCTGGTTGTACACATTTTATGTAAGTAATGTTATTGTTGAACCGCTCTTGATTATAATTTAATTCTATAATTCTTTTTTGTTTTTGTTTAGGTCCTGGTTATTTCAGGCGTTGTGCATAGATTTTGATCAAAGAAACTGAGACTCATTAAGAAGCCATTTACCACCAGTCTCTTTTTAACACTTTGGGTTCTCCTCGTACCTTATTTTTGTTCATCTTATAGTCTCTTCATACCAGCCTCGGGGTTTCATCATACCTACCTCAGGGTCTTATCTTTGTACCTGGCTTGGCGTCTTGTCGATCCCTCCTTGAAGTCTCTGAGCACTTTGTGGTGTATATTTGTTTGTGCCTTGTGTTATTTTGTACCCAGCTTGGGGTTTGTGATCTCTTAACTCCTGCCTTGGGCTCTCTTTGTACCCGCATAGGCTTTTGTTCATGGCCTCTACACCCACATTTTATCCTCCTTGAAACCCCCTTGGGACCGTGTCTACCTCACTTTGGGGTCTCTTCACACCTACCTTGGGGTTTTTTCCCATCAGTCTTTGGGTGTCTTTGAAATGACCTTGTGTTCTTTTTGAGCCCAGTTGGGGGTCTCATTTTACCTGCCATAGGATCCTTCGAGCTCACCTTCGTCTTATCATATCTCTCTCTAGGTCTGTTTGCACCTGCCTTGGTGTCCCTTTGCTCCCATCTTGGGGTCTCTTTATACCCATCTTGAGCTGCCTTAAGGTCTCCTCAGATAGTTTTACTCTTGTATTGGGCTTTCTCCAAGGTCTGTTCATCCACCTTTTGGCCTTCTTGTGCACAGCTTGGCGCCTTGTTCATCCCAATTTGGAGTCCTTTTGTGCTCGCTGTGGGGTTTTCTCAAATCCCGCCATGTGGTCTTTTTTTAGTCACTTTGGGGTCTTGTCATACACACATTGAGGTCTTTTTGTACACACTGCGGGATTTTCTTTGCCCCTGTTTTGGGTATCCTTACACTTGCCATGCAATCTTTTCAAACTCAACTTAGATTCTCTTCGTATCTACTGAGGGATTCCTTCACTCTCAGCTCCAGGTCTCTTCACCTTACCTCTTAGTAGCACCAGGGATGCTTGTAAACAGTTGGACTAATTACATAGATGATTACTTAAGTGAAGGTGGGGTAAACGAAGCAATATCCCGTACCTTAGAGGAAAGAATAAAGAGATTGATTATTGTTTTCTAGACAACTCATTAATTCTCTGGGAGAACTACATTTTCTGAAAGGATTTGTTTCATTGTGCAATAATGAAAGAAACAAAACTCAAGGCAAAGATGAACATGAATGTATCAGGGATTTTTGAACATCTCCAGGATGAGCATCAACTGTAGCATTTCTCCACATCTAATTTTAAATCCCCTCCCAGCCTCTCCCTCATCTTTTGTTTTCTCTTTCTCCAGGCTGTTGGAAACGCATCTTGATCAACAGGATTCCCAGTTCTCACTTTTTCTGTTACATGTTCTGAGTACTATGTTCTCCACTCCTTCGACTGACTGTAATCTGTATTTCTGGGTTGAGTCCCAGTTGTGTTTTCTTTCATTGTAAAGACAAAGCTGGACTAAATTCACTCCCATTCCCCTTTAAAATAAACACATTTATTAAAAAGTATGTTGTATAAAATTAAATTAAATTTAAAAGTAACATAAAAAACCTTCTCTGACAGTTTACCATGTAAATCTTTTTTCTCAGCCACTATATTTAGAACGGGGGGTTATTTGCAGTCTTGGAGTCAAACAGTGCGTGGAGGTGTCGAGGATCTTCTGCCTGCAGCTAAGCGCATCATTATTCTCCTCCATATTTGGGTCATGTAGTCCCTCTGTGGTGGCTTAATTTGCATAATCGTACAATACTGTACAGAAGGCTTTTTTTGGGCTCCATCCTCTCACTAGTCTTTCTAGTCATGGACGTATTCAGTAGAAGAAACTGTGGTTTCCTGAGCTGAAACACAATGAATTCTATCAGCAAACTCAAGGTTTTTGTTGCACTTGAAAACATTTTATTCTAGGTATTAAATAGAGACTGAACTAATGTTTGGTTTGTATTTGCTACGTGAAAATCTGCTAAACAACATCAATATTTTGTTATTGTAAAGAAAAGCTCAATATGTAAGTTTAACAACTCAATTAGCCAAAGTACTGCAGTGTATCCCAAAAATTTACATCTTGGTTAAAGTTAATGTTTTTTGTGATGTCAAAAACGTGATCATGATAAATCATTTCTGAATTATTTGAACCTTTGTTGTGATGTGTATCCTGTACAAGACAAACAAATCTGTCTGATGGAGAAGATAAAAAAGCTGCAAAAACCTGGTTTTATAATTGGACCAACTTGAGCACCTTGAAGCTGCTTGGGTTCAGCTTCCAAAATAGGATTTTCTTGATATTTGCTAATTTGCCACCTAAAGATAATTTACAGGAGCCATTTTTTCACTCAACTGCTTAATGCTCAGCTCACCTCCTGATAACACTGTCATACGCTGATGATGCTATCACTTACACTCTCTGGTGGCTTTCCTCTACATTTCAGCTCCTTGTAAACCGAGCCATTTACATCTCCATCACCAGTCTGCATGTTGACGAAAATATAATCCAATGCAGACCATTCATTCAGTTTGCTGAACTGTTTTTTTTTTAGTGTGCATCAAAATATGGTTACTTATTACCAGGTTTCTTTGGTACCCTGGATGACATTCTTGCTCATGATTTCCAAAACATTCAGAGAAAATCCTCTTGAAATATGTTGTTAATGGGAAAAGTCAGTGGACCAAATGTCATACCCAGAGGCACACCCTCAGAATAATTAAAACCTTTCCAGAATACATCTGTATTGACTTCAGTCACTAAATGTGCATTTTATCCTTAGCATTATGGCAAATTGTGTCACCGCATCTTAGCAGAGAAAATTTGATATAACCCTGCTAAAAAGCACGCTTTAATGAATTTCTTCCTTTATAAAACACTAATTCGTCCTTTACAATGACTTCTGCTGTGAGTCCAGTGTAACACATGTCTTTGCTCTGTTCTCCTGGGTTCCATGTAACTCCATCTTTATGTAGTTGTCACTGTTATGATGTTGGATTGGGGGAAAAAGACGAAAACCTCTTTCTCTGAGGTGGATTTACATATTAAATGTGCTTGCGAGTAAAGTCTGCATTTCAGGATTTTCTTTTAATGTGCAACAACTCAGCAGGAGCCAGCAGGGGGATTCAGGCGCTTGTAATGAGAATATTTAAAAACTAAAACCACACATACATCATTATTTAAGGGCATTTTATGTGACAAACACGGAAATGCACAAATGTCATCGGGAAAATATTTGCTCCAATTAAGGCCATATAATTAATAATTTTTAAAAATTAATAAAGGTGGGTGATTTTATTTTACTGATGTCCCAGTAGCGCCATTTATAGGACTTTTGTCGGATATTTCTTGTTTCAAAAGGGAAGTTTAGAGGTCTCGCAGTACCAAGTAAGTCCAGCAGATGTCAGGGTTTTACAACTTGACAGTGAGGATGAATCCGTCTGAAAGGAAAAACTAATTTAGATGCAGGTGCCACAGTTTCATGCACACATCTAATTATATCTGCTTCGGTTAAAAATGTATTTAAAAATGGTTAAGATTTTAACGCCACATTATAGGTTCAACTGACAGTCAAAAATAACTCCAAAATGTAATTGTATATTTTTTTTACATATTATTTTTCATTAGTGTGAATTAGATTTATTTTAGCTTCATTTTTATTTATTACATACATATTTCTTTGGAATTACATTTTTCTTTGATTACTTTTGTTACATTTTCTCCTTTTAATGAAAGTTTATATATACATTTACATTTGCTTAGCACTTATTTATGTTTTTCATTTATAAATTTTCCTTAATTCATTGTATTTTCTTTGTTTTATAAAATGTTTAATTTTCCGTGTTTTTATTTTATTCTAATTTATTCTGTGATAATTAATTTTGCTTGTTCAATACAGGATTGTATGATCTTATTATTATTAGCTTTCTTTTATTTAATTTTATCTTAGTTTTTTCTTAGTGTTTATTGCATTTTTATTTCAATTTGATTTAAGCTTTACGTTTTCTAATTTTGTATATTTTTATAATTTAATTACTGTAGGTTTTATTCTCATATTGTTATTTTGTTTGTTGAATAGTTTTATAAGAACGGTTTTTAATTGATTTCATTTTATCATTTTTCTTGTTTTTATTTTATCTTGTGTTTTTTTTTACTTTGTTTTATATGTTGCGTTTTATTGTTCTTTATCTTTTCAAACAATTATTTTACTTTTTATGTTTTCATCATATACTTTATGTTAGGCTAATTTCATTTAATAAAAATATTTATAGTTTTCATTTAATAATTTCGTGAAATAAAATTTATTTATTTATTTGTTTTTAATTTTATCTATTTTATTTTTTCCAAAAAAAAAGAAACAAGATACCGTTGTGCGCATGCGCAGAGCGCTGCAGTTAGTGTGGAGGAAGTTTTGGACTGGCTTCATACCTGCTCAGGTTTCTTCGTGTTTCTCGGTGTCAGTTTCCTCTCTGGATATTTAGGTGGCATTCAAACCCACGCAGGTACCGGGTAGCGTCGCTTAAAGCCTTGGTGTTTTTGTTGTTGCTTTATATCCGCGGTAAAATCCGCTTTAACGCGTTGAGGAGGCAGCTCAGGTGTTGCTCCACAGCTAATTACTACGTGTTTTACCTGTTTGCAAACAGCGAGGCGTTTTCTGGTTATTCTCAGCGGATAATTGGACTTCTAGTGGATTTTTTCACGCTCACAAAGTTTACACGACATGTTCGTGAGTTAATATTCAATCGAGTTTCCGTTTTCTTTCTCTTTTGGTCCACCAGTAATGACTAACACGTCAGACCTGGAGAAGCTTGCAGAAATAGGTGAGTTTACACTTAGCTCTAAGTTTGCTCCCTTACCATGAAAATAAATGGTCAATTGTAGAATATTTATCCCAGAATTATGTGTTGATCATTGGAATAGAGGACTTCAGTTTTCTCTGGGATATGTGACTTATGTTAACATAAGTTCATTGGTACTAAATATACAACCATGCACAACACGTAAATGTTATAGTTCTATAAATGTAAATCGCTCTAAATGAAAAACAGCCATTTATAGTTGATCTGGCAGTGGTTTAACACTAAGGTCAGTTTATGGAAATGTAAAGCACAGTGGTGGCTGAATGATGTGGGTAGAAAGAGATTTTGAAAGCTGCCTTATGAAGACATGAGGAAAGATGTTTTGAGGGAATCCAGATTGTTTTTCCCAAAACATTTAAATATCTGGTAATGTTGAGGTGTCGGATCTCTGGCTTGACTAAAATGTGCCACACCTGTGGATGTGGTGGAGGTTCATCTGGAGGAAAGGGTGGAGATCTTACCAACTAGGGTTAATGTACTTGCTATCTACTACAAAAATCTTAAAAGCCTTAAAAGCTCTAAATGAGCAAAAGTGATTTATGGTTAAAGTAGTAGTGTTGAGCCCTCAGGTCAGTTTGTTGAAATGTAAAGCACAGCGGTGGCTGCATCATGGCCTGGATTAAGAGATTGTGAATGCTGCTTTTTATGGGAGACACTTAAAAAAATGCATTTTCATTCTTCCAGGCAGTCAAACGACGTGGATTTTCCATCACTTTGTGTTTTTTTTTAAGGAAACGTGTTATAGATCTGAGAATGTTTAGTTGTCAGCGCTTTGGTTCAACTCAAGTTTGTGGAAGTGTAAAGCACAGTGGTGGCTGCATCATGGTGTGGGGAAGAGATTGTGACTCATGCTAAATATGGGCAAATTCATGAGGGGAACACTTTCTGTGCTTCCAGGGAATAGAGACAGCGATGACCTTATTTCCCAACACTTTGTGTGCTTTGTTTAAAGGAAACAGTTAAATATCTGAGAACCTTCAGGTCTCCGTCTGGATTTAAATGTTCTGAACCAGCTGAACTGCTGGAGTTTCATCCTGGGGAAAGGGAGGAAATCTCATGGATGGATATAAATCATGACACCCCCTGTCTTGAATGCTTGGGGATGCATTTATCACAGCTACCATCATTATTTATTCAGAGGATATTCCCAGATTTCCTCTTCTTTGCAGCTGAAGTCTCCTCATTTAAGTGCAAAGAAAAGCCTGTTTTATGCAGCCACAGTTTAACAGCTCCATCTTTGTTGGGTTCCTACAGCGTTCCTCTCCGAGCTGAAGTAAAGCTTTTTTCCAGCTCACTGTGAGCAAATCATTTCCTCCCCGTTATCAGAGCCGACTGTTTATAACAAACTTCCCTCTGAGCTGCAGACAAACAGCTGAAACACAATTACAAAGAGTTTCCTCCCAGTCTGCTGGCTCTGCTCCAAGCTGCCGTCTTCCTGATGCTCACTGTTGTTTCTGGAAAAAGATAAGAAAGTAATTTACGGAACAGCAAGGGGTGCAGCTGCTTATTTCCTCCCAGTTTTATCTGTAGCATCCAGTCATCACAGGATCTGATAAACGCTTCTAAGTTTAACTCCTTTGGGTCTGAGCTGTGAAACTCTGTGGTACCTCCTTGCAGAACTGCAGCGAGAGGAAGAGGAGGATGAGGAGCAGCAGAAGAGGGTCCCTGATGGTCCCAGCAGCACCTTCAACCCTGATCCGTCCCATCCGTACTATGATGTGGCTCGACATGGAATCATCCAGGTGTCGGGTCAGTGTCATCAGGGGTTACTTTCTGTTTTCCTTTAGTTTTTCTGTCCTCTAAACTTCCAGAAAATGGAAATTTAAAGTTCCTTTGTTACATTAATTAACTAAAAAATGCATTACGGCCAACGTGATGCAATTAAAGAGTATTTTTATGTTTATTTTGATGATTGCTAAGGATATTAAATGCAGAAATGTTGTTTTATGGCTGATACAATCATGTAACCTGACATAACATAACCCTAACCCTCAACAAGCACAGAAGGTCATTGCTAAAGAGGCGGGCTCTTCAGAGTGCGGTATCTAAGTATGTTAATAGAAAGTTGAGTGGAAGGAAAAAGTGGGGTTAGGAAATTGTATTTAAATTACTTGAGATGCAACTGTAATTTGATATATGCGAATATCTGAATTGTTTTAATATTTCAATTATTGTATCATAAACCTTAAAATAACGTGGATGGTTTAAAACCGAGTTTATGAATGATCTGGGTTAGTCATGGAGATTTGAAGGCAATCTCTGTTGGTAATGCACATAAAACATGCATGTTGCATGATACTAGCAGAGAGAGCAGCTAAACCAGCCTGTGCTGCGTTTAGAAACAATTTAAAACAGTCCAGTTTTGGTCAGTTGGAGTTTTAAGCTGTTGTCCTGAAGCTTTAATTTGGTTCTGCAGGAGATGATAACTATGGCAGGAAGCTGATTGTCTTCAGCAGCTGCTGCCTCCCCCCGTCACACCAGCTGAACCACCGCCGCCTTCTCGAGTACGTCTGAAACCTGACCTGCAGCATATTAACGAAGCTCTCCACCCGCTGCTGGTTTTTACTTTGTTCTCCCGCTGCAGGTACCTGAAGTTCACGCTGGACCAGTACGTGGAGATGGACTACATCCTGGTTTACTTCCACTACGGCCTCAGGAGCAGCAACAAGCCCTCGCTCAAGTGGCTGCGCGAAGCCTACAGCGAGTTTGACCGGAAGTAGGTGACCTGGAGGACATTCTGAGAAATTAACAGCAGGCTAGAGTTCTCATTTCAGGTTGTAAAATGTCCATAAAGTAAGTAAATATATATCAGTGGTCCCTAAAAACCTTAGAGACCCCATCTGCTTCATAAGGTGTCATCAAACCTTTGCGTCAGACACCTGAAAGGCTGAAGAGACACATTTTAAAGCATCAGACCTTTACTGCAGATGGTTGTACAGCTGCTCTCTGTAACCACTGACTGATGAGACATTTAGAAATAAAGGTCCTGCTTTCATCTACAGGTACAAGAAGAACCTGAAGACCCTCTACGTCGTCCATCCTACAAACTTCATCCGGATCATCTGGAACCTCTTTAAACCTCTGATCAGGTAAAACCTGCAGTTTCTTTAAGACGTGGTCAAGAATCCAGTGGAAGGGTTACAAATATTTAAGTATGAATAATTTAAATCAGTTCCGTCTGGCTTTAGGGCAAATCTTTCTACCACTGCAGCCTTTTAAAAAATAACCTGATAATATATTTTCAGATTAATGGTGTCTTGTCCATTCAGTTTATGAAATTACTTGTTTCTTTATTGTTTTTAATTTTATTTTAGGTATATTTTTGTGTGCTAGGTGCTAAACATTAGCATTTAAGGAAATAAATAAATGCTGCTGCTAATCTTTCCAATGAAGCAAACTGGCATGATGTAAACATAAATGATATAGTTTGCATTAAATATATTGAAAATAAATCATTTATTCTATTTTTAGACAATAAACTGCACTAAAGTGACACAAACATGGCATCTTAAGGGTTATGATGTATTATGTTTTTGTGTGATTATTACTGCAGCTGGTTTAAAAAGTTAAAGTATTTCTAAATAATTTATTAAATTAAAATCTTTTTTTCCATTGTTTGTCACATTTTTTGGGTGCATAGTGCTTTAATGTGTTAATGAATAATGCTTAGAAATCAATTTAGCTTCTGCTCACATATAAATGAGGCTGAAATAATAAATGACCCAGTTAGCATGAAGCATATTGAGAATAAATCATATATCAAAAACATTTCTTAGAGACAAAATTTTATTTTGATGTTTTTTTTTTTTTTTTGCTCAAATATAAACTAATCATGCAAAACTTTTCATTAAACAAAGTAATCAGTTTATTTATTTATTTTGTTGTAGGAAAGGAATTTGTTAATCATTGTAGATCCAAAATGTTTGGGCTCAATTGAAGAGAATCTAAATCAAGAAAAGGTTTCATAAATTAATTGAAAGCAGATTTGCACCAAAGTTTGCTTTTGAGTAAAGGTCCCTGGATAGACATGGTCCTACTTACTAAAATTAAGGAGAAGGCAGAAGAGCGGTCCGTTGTGGTGAAGAGAGAGCTGAGCCGAAAAGCGAAGCTCTCGATTTACCGGTCGGTCTACATTCCTACCCTCACCTATGGCCATGAACTTTGGGTCATGACCGAAAGAACAAGATCCCGGATACAAGCGGCTGAAATGAGCTTCCTCCGTAGGGTGGCCGGGCACTCCCTTAGAGACAGGGTGAGGAGCTCGGCCATTCGGGAGGGGCTCGGAGTATAGCCGCTGCTCCTCCACATCGAGAGGAGCCAGTTGAGGTGGCTCGGGCATCTATACCGGATGCCTCCTGGACGCCTTCCTCGGGAGGTGTTCCAGGCACGTCCCACCGGGAGGAGGCCCAGGGGACGGCCCAGGACACGCTGGAGAGACTATGTCTCTCGGCTGGCCTGGGAACGCCTTGGGCTCCCCCTGGAGGAGCTGGAGGAGGTGTCTGGGGAGGGGGACGTCTGGGTGTCTCTGCTGAGTCTGCTGCCCCCGCGACCCGGTCCCGGTTAAAGCGGAAGACGACGAGTACGAGCAGAAAAACGCAGTTGTTTTACAGTGTAAGATGATTTTAATTTGTTTCCCTAAATAAAACATCTCCATATGCATCAAACACCTGTGCTGGGGCCAAATTTTACCATTCTTGAAATGCAGTCAGGGTCCCTCAACGACCCCCGAGCTGCACTTTGGACGCCCCTGGTTAAAGTGTTAAAAATGTTTTAGAAATGATTCATATTTGATAGGATTAGTACTGTTGCTGGGTTAAAAAAAGAAGCATGTTTTTTTTTTTTGTTGAGCACGTTTTTGTGCACAGAGGACAATGATGTAAATATTTTTAAGTTGAATCAAAACGTCAAGATTGTTTTTAGAACCATGTTTACCTCATTAACACAGAACCGTACAGTTAAAACTTCGAGATGTAAAAAAAATCACCATATTTCTCAGGTTTTAGGGCAAGTAATAAAGTTTCTCAAAATAAACATTTATTAATTAAAGAACACATTTAAAAGCAATCGTTATTTCTCTCAGCCGTGTATTTTAGGATTTTCTTAAATCTCTTGATTTTCTCACTCCTGTTTCTCAGTCACAAGTTCGGAAAGAAGCTGACGTATGTGAACTACCTGACGGAGCTGCGCGAACACCTGAACTACGACCAGCTCTTGATCCCTGCAGACGTCCTCAGGCAACTGCTCCTCTTCTGAACCTGTTTTCCTCTCTGCTGTTTGCATCTTACTCATCACGTGTGTGTATGTGTTTTATGGCAGGCATGACGAGAAGCTGCGAGCGGCTCAGAAGGGTGGACCCCCTCCATCGGTGAAAACGCCGCCTCCTCGGCCCCCTCTGCCCACGCAGCAGTTTGGTGTCAGCCTGCAGTAGTGAGTGGCTCGTTTAAGTTCAGCTCGTTAGGGATGTCAGTCAATCACATGTGGATCGATAACTGTGCTTCCTGGCAGCATCAGGGAGAAGAACCGTGAGGCAATCATCCCACCGGTGATGGTTCAGACCGTGGCCTACCTGAAGGAGAAAGGTGAGCGGCCACCTGATCCGTATGTGTCCTGAATCTAGACTTTAACCTAGATTCTGCAGAGGTAATTGTTTCTCCCTTCAGTTGGTAACTGATTGTGTTTCAGGTCTGAGGACAGAAGGGATCTTCAGGCGTTCAGTTCGTGTCCAGATCATGAAGGATGTCCAGAAACTCTACAACCTGGGTAAGTGGGGTCTTCCTCCCCCAACCTGCAGGGGCTCTTAGTGTGTGTCCTGCAGCTTCAACACTTCACTTTCATAAGGACAGTTTTCAGAAAGTTAGTGTAACAAGTGCTCAGTTCAGACTGAAACTAGAGACTCAAGTTTTAAAAGCTTGCAGGTTGCCTTCTTAGGCCTCTAGGAAAGTTACTTGTTGCAAACTTTGATTGTACATGTTACTCTTTTGAAACTTAAAGGGTAATTTTCTAAACTGTGTTGTTCACTTTCTTGATACTAAGATGTTGCTTTTCTCGATACTTTCCCCAAAACTACTGGGAACGTTTTTGAATTCATGGGCTACTTTTTTGGAACTTGCAGGGTACTGTCCTGAATCTTACAGGCTTGTTTCCTGAAAACTTACAGGCCACTTTTTAGGACCTACAGGTTACTTCCCTAAAACCCGTTCTTTATACTGAAATGGTACCCACTTGGAACGTAATGGATACTTTCCTGAAACCTGCTGGGTACTTTTTTGAAATTCACATATTTTTGGAACTTCTGCCTCTTTTCCACTAGTCCCTACTCAGCTCGGTTTGGCATGGCTCTGCTCGCTTATTAGGCTTTTCCGTTAGTAACTTTTACGTGGAACCCGATTTCTTGTGGTTCTGACCGTGCCGAGTCGTGCTGAAAGCGCAACGTCAGAAGACTGTCGGTCGCTGATTGGGTAGGCGGTGGCGTCACTAGTCACAGCATATTTTAATAACTATTATTTTCAGCATTTAAATCGTTGTATGCCGAGCTTATTGTGTATATGACCCTTATAGCAAGCTAGCATTAGGTAGCGTTAGCTTAGCCTCAGTTTGACACCACTCCATGGCTTCCTCTCTCTCTGTACTTATCCAGGGTGCTTCGTCCTGGTCACCTCTGTGGAGCTTGAAAAACTCAAGGATTTGTTGGAGGATTCGGTTGCACATGTTAATACAATAAATAATGTGTGACAACATCGTAATGGTTGGAAGTAGAGAAGTGAGGTGGAATCTGTGTATGAGGCTGACTGGTTTCCAGAGAGATGGGCAGTGGAGTCTAATGGGTCAGACCTTAGGCCCTCCTTCGTAGAGATAAAACTTTGCTTCATGTCAGCTTCGGGTTGATCTTAGCTTGGTCAGTCCGTACCGTCCTTCAGATTAACGTTGTGTTTCAAACACACCATAAACATCACAAAAGTGTTTGGGTCCATTAAGCATTTCTGCTGAAGTCTCTGTTGCAGAGATGGAGACTCGAGTTGAGACTTTGACTTAAGACTCAACTTAGACTTGCGCCCTAAAGTAGTGATTCCCAACTGGGGGTACTCGGACCCCTAGTGGTATGTGAGCGCATTGCAGGGGGTGCGTTGAAACATTTAATATTTTATTTCCAGGATGAGGGGTAAATATCATCAGTTAGTAGGGATAAGTCTTGGATGTGTGACGCTATATTAGGAACTAGGTGCAAACCAAGCTTTTATCAACCAAAAGAGCAAAAAGGGCACAACAAAACTGCTACAGGTGGGATAGAGTAGAGCAGGGGATTGCTGTTCACCTGGACGACGCTACGCTACCGGGAGAAAGAGAAAAGTAACAGTTGTTTCCACTCTGCCGATCTATCAAAGCTTATCAAGGACAAGCAGTCTGAGATGTCTCATTAAAGCTCAGTTAAATGATGAAAACAAAGTGAACCTGAATATTATTTCTGTTTTTTAGGTTTAAATGTCTGTTTATTGGGGTCTTATTGAAGAGATTTCGTATTTATTTAGATTACTTATTCACTTTCACGGCAACAGAGTTATCTTTATGGTTAATTTGACCTGAAAAGAATAAAATGCGTAAGAACTAAATGCTCAAGTTAAAGAGATTAGATAAAATAGAATGTACAACAAATTATTATTAAATGAAAATCATTTTATTTAACACATTTGACTGAGGGCAGCATTATCCAAGAGGGGCACCCTTCCTGACAAACAAGCTAGTAAAAGTACGTTTTCACAGTTAATGTCATTAATTTTATTAGATCATGTAGTGAGCGATTTCTGTCCCTGCGTCATCGCTACTCTACTTTCTATGACCAAACTTGACAAAAGGTGGATGAAAACACTCTCCTCATACTCTGTGTTACCCCCACTGACGCTGGCACGCTGATTTACGTGCGTCAGGTGAACATCCGCTCCTGACAGCGGATGCACAGAAAAAAACGCCACTAAAACCTGGAAAGCAGGCAAAGATATCTGCAGTTTTTAAAAGCGGCGAATTGTGTTTTGATGACAGGGCTAACTCTCCGGCTCCTGATACATATGGCCAAGGTACAAGTACACAAAATAGCCCAAGTGTTTCATGCCCTCCTCTGACACGCAGCTAAAGTCCAGTCACCACCCCATAAAAGGTTCTGACCTGGCTGGGTTGTCGGAGGTGAAATAATCCCCCTGGTTCTGTAAGACTGAGCTTGGTAATTAAGTACATGCATGATAGATGGATAAAGACAATAAATAAAGATGGAAAGAAACAGATAAAAGGTGTGGTAAAGAGAGGCAGAAAGATGGAGAGACGGTTAAAAAAGATAAAGAAATTACGTATAAATACAGCAGGTGAACAAAGAACAGAGAGGAGTTTTTTTTCCTTAGGAATGTACTGTCGATATGTCAATATGTAGAGAGCTCAAACGGGCTGCTTTCATATACAGTGAGGAAAATAAGTATTTGAACACCCTGCGACTTTGGAAGTTCCCCCACTTAGAAATCCTGGAGGGGTCTTAAATGTTCACCTTAGGTGCATGTCCACTGTGAGAGATATAATCTAAAACAATAAATCCGGAAATCACAATGTATGATTTTTTTAATAGTTTGTGTGCTACTGCTGCAAATAAGTATTTGAACACCTGTGAAAATCACTGTTAATATTTGGTAAAGTAGCCTTTGTTTGCAATTAAAGAGGTCAAACGTTTCCTGTAGTTTTTCACCAGGTTTGCACAAACTGCAGCAGTGATTTTGGCCCATTCCTCCACACAGATCTTCTCCAGATCTACCAGGTTTCTGGGCTGTCGCTGAGAAATAAGGAGTTTGAGCTCCCTCCAAAGATTTTCTATAGGGTTTAGGTCTGGAGACTGGCTAGGCCACTCCAGAACCTTGATATGCTTCTTCCGGAGCCACTCCTTGATTATCCTGGCTGTGTGCTTGGGGTCATTGTCATGTTGGAAGACCCAGCTGGTCATCCTCTCCTTAATACAGTGCAGTCGTCCTGTCCCATGTGCCGAAAAACACCCCCAAAGCATGATGCTTCCACCTCCATGCTTCACAGTGGGGATGGTCCTCATCATTCTTCGTCCTCCAAACACGGCAAGTGAAATTAAGACCAAAAAGTTCTATTTTGGTCTCATCTGACCACAGAACTTTCTCCCATGACTCCTCTGGATCATCCAAATGGTCATGGGCAAACTTCAGACGGGCCTGGACGTGTGCTGATTTAAGCAGAGGAACCTTCCGTGCCATGCATTACTTTAAACTACGACGTCTTAGTATATTACCCACAGTAACCTTGGAAACAGTGGTGCCAGCTCTCTTCAGGTCATTGACCAGCTCCTCCCTTGTAGTTCAGGGCTGATTCCTCACCTTCATTGATACGCCAGGAGGTGAGATCTTGCATGGAGTCCCAGTCCGAGGGAGATTGACAGTCATGTTGAGCTTCTCCCATTTTCTAAGAATTGCTCCAACAGTTGATCTTTTTTCACCAAGCTGCTTGGCAATTGCTCTGTAGCCCTTTCCAGCCTTGTGGAGGTCTACAATTTTGTCTCTGGTGTCTTTGGACAGCTCTTTGGTCTTAGCCATGTTAGTAGTTAGAGACCTCAAACAGGTGCTTTTAATTTAGAATTAGAAGTGGAGTGGAGGTGGACTTTTTAGAGGCGGACTAACAGGTCTTTGAGGGCCAGAATTTTTGCTGATTGGCAGGCGTTCAAATACTGATTTTCAGCAGTTACACACAAATAAATTATTAAAAAATCATACATTGTGATTGCCGGATATTTTTTTTTTTGATTTTGTCTAACAGTGGACATGCCCTAAGAGGAAAATTTCAGACCTCACCATGATTTCTAAGTGGGAGAACTTGAAAAGTCGCAGGGCACCCAACCCCCAAGACCAAAACCCTAAGGGAAACACTGCTGGAGGGGGTACCCGTGGTATAGAAAAATGGCTCAGGGGGTACACAAGTCAAAAAAGGTTGGGAACCACTGCCCTAGAGACTTGACTAGGACTTGTGGTCTGAGACTCAAGTCTTGGTACCAGTTTTTATCTCCTGTAATGAAGAGTGAAAGGAAGCTGGTATGTGAGCTCGAGACTGCAGCTGCTGCATGCTTTACTATAAAAGGATGATCTTGATTATTAGCCAGTGATGTTGGTGGATTATTATGGGATGTTGATGTCTAAAAACAACCTGCCTGTTCAACCTGTTAGCTGTAGTTTCATAATAATGACCACATGAATATCTGTCAACCTCAACGCTGTATTAAATGACTTTGGATCTTTTAGGAAACAAAATAAACGTAACTGTTACACTAGCTGCTAAATTATATGTACTCTTCCTGCTAGTAATATCAAAATAAAAACACTTCCTATTCTGTTCATTCAGACCACAGATGTCAAACTCCAGTCCCCAAGGGCCAGCACCTTTTTAGATGTCTCTGTCAACATACAGTACAGACCAAAAGTTTGGACACACCTTCTCATTCAAAGAGTTGTCCTTATTTTCATGACTATGAATATTGTAGCTTCACACTGAAGGCATCAAAACTATGAATTAACACATGTGGAATTATATACTGAACAAAAAAGTGTGAAACAACTGAAAATATGTCTTATATTCTAGGTTCTTTAAAGTAGCCACCTTTTGCTTTGATTACTGCTCCGACACTCTTGGCATTCTGTTGATGAGCTTCAAGAGGTAGTCACCTGAAATGGTTTTCCAACAGTCTTGAAGGAGTTCCCAGAGATGCTTAGCACTTGTTGGCCCTTTTGCCTTCACTCTGCGGTCCAGCTCACCCCAAACCATCTCGACTGGGTTCAGGTCCGGTGACTGTGGAAGCCAGGTCATCTGGCGCAGCACCCCATCACTCTCCTTCTTGGTCAAATAGCCCTTACACAGCCTGGAGGTGTGTTTGGGGTCATTGTCCTGTTGAAAAATAAATGATGGTCCAACTAAACGCAAACCGGATGGAATAGCATGCCGCTGCAAGATGCTGTGGTAGCCATGCTGGTTCAGTATGCCTTCAATTTTGAATAAATCCCCAACAGTGTCACCAGCAAAGCACCCCCACACCATCACACCTCCTCCATGCTTCACGGTGGGAACCAGGCATGTAGAGTCCATCCGTTCACCTCTTCTGTGCCGCACAAAGACACGGTGGTTGGAACTAAAGATCTCAAACTTGGACTCATCAGACCAAAGCACAGATTTCCACTGGTCTGATGTCCATTCCTTGTGTTCTTTAGCCCAAACAAGTATCTTCTGCTTGTTGCCTGTCCTCAGCAGTGGTTTCCTAGCAGCTATTTTACCATGAAGGCCTGATTCACACAGTCTCCTCTTAACAGTTGTTCTAGAGATGTGTCTGCTGCTAGAACTCTGTGTGGGATTGACCTGTTCTCTAATCTGAGCTGCTGTTAACCTGCGATTTCTGAGGCTGGTGACTCGGATGAACTTATCGTCCGCAGCAGAGGTGACTCTTGGTCTTCCTTTCCTGGGGCGGTCCTCATGTGAGCCAGTTTCTTTGTAGCGCTTGATGGTTTTTGCAACTGCACTTGGGGACACTTTCAAAGTTTTCCCAATTGTTCGGACTGACTGACCTTCATTTCTTAAAGTAATGATGGCCACTCGTTTTTCTTTACTTAGCTGCTTTTTTCTTGCCATAATACAAATTCTAACAGTCTATTCAGTAGGACTATCAGCTGTGTACTGTATCTACCTCCTGCACAACACAACTGATGGTCCCGACCCCATTTATAAGGCTTGAAATCCCACTTATTAAACCTGACAGGGCACACCTGTGAAGTGAAAACCATTTCAGGTGACTACCTCTTGAAGCTCATCAACAGTATGCCAGGAGTGTGCGGAGCAGTAATCAAAGCAGAAGGTCGCTACTTTGAAGAACCTAGAATATAAGACATATTTTCAGTTGTTTCACACTTTTTTGTTCAGTATATAATTCCACATGTGTTAATTCATAGTTTTGATGCCTTCAGTGTGAAGCTACAATATTCATAGTCATGAAAATAAAGACAACTCTTTGAATGAGAAGGTGTGTCCAAACTTTTGGTCTGTACTGTAGATGGATCACATAATTAGATCATTAGCAGGACTCTGGAGAACTTGAGTACACGAGGAGAAGATTCAGTCCTTGGATTAAGGTGTTTGATTTGGGGCACATCAAATCGTGGCACTACACCGGCCCTCGAGGACCGGAGTTTGACAGCCATGATTCAGTCGATCAACACTCATTTATTCCCTACCAGCCTGTCTTGTTCATTATGTTGTAATTTATGCTTTAACATTTTTATATCTTTGCATTATTACATTTGAACAATTTTTAAAAGAACATAAACCAGTCTTTAGATGTTTCTTGGATGGTGAATTTAATTTTAAATGACTAAAAGATAATTTTCAAATGTTGATGTAGTGATTTAGCTCTGAGGACAAACAGTCCAAGTCTGGATTCCTAACCTACAACTAGAGGTGACCTAGATGTTGTGGATTTATTGAAAAAATGTTTTTCAGTTGGAAAAATTACTTTTGAACATCTCTGCTTTTTTTACATGTACGTTTTTTGTTCAGGTAAGCCGGTGAACTTCGATCTGTACCAGGATGTCCACGTTCCTGCGGTTATCCTGAAGACGTTCCTCAGAGAGCTTCCTGAGCCGCTGCTCACCTTCAGAGTCTACAACCAGGTCCAGGAGCTCCTCAGTGAGTCCTGAAACCTCTTCAGACTGATTCATGATGATTCAGGTCTCCGCTGCTGATGTTTCACACTGAATGAACCTTTTCAGATGTGGAGAGCAGCCTGCGGGCGACCAGGTGCAAGCAGATCGTTGAAAGTCTTCCTGAACACAACTTCATCGTAGTGAAATTTCTGCTCTGTTTCCTGCACATGGTGGGTCTGACCATTTTTTAAATATAAATCTGGTGTGTTTTCCTTTTAATATTGTATTTCTTTTTATTTTGTCTATTTACAAAATATATTCATCTTCTACTTTTCTTAATTAAGGTATTGTTGTATAATCTAATAAAAACACTCAAATTTCATCCATTTTTAGATTTAACGTAATACGTTCATTTTATATCCATTGTTCTCAGAAGTTATGATATATTAAATTACAGTTTTTATCAGATTAAAATGTCTTGTCTCAGTCATAAAATTCTGCTCTTATTTCTAAAGGAGGTTTTTAAGAAAAATCCTGAATGACTTTAACGGTTTTCTAAGAGCAGAAACAGATTCTAAGTGTTAGGAAATGTTTTCCATGACTGGGATCAACCTGAAGTCATCATAAAACCGAGCAGTGTTTGTGTTTCCTGCAGGTGTCTCAGGAAAGCATCATCAACAAGATGAGTGCCTCCAACCTGGCGTGCGTCTTTGGCGTGAACCTGGTTTGGCCTCGTCACGGTTCCATCTCTCTGAGCGCTCTGACGCCCATCAACATCTTCACCGAGATCCTCATCGAACACTTCAACACCGTGTTCGGCTCCCGCTGCCCACCTGCTCAGGTAACACCGTGACCCCAGCTGCTGAGGAACTCTGAAAGGTCCAAGTGATCCAGAAGGAATGCTTAGATCTTTTCAGACGCTCTGAAGATCTGTTACATTGAATTATCTGAACTTTAATTATCAGGATGCTGAAGAACATACAGACACAATATGGTGATTTTTTTTGTCTTTAGGAACCTGTTTTATCTTTTGTACAGAACATATTTAATGTGTTGTTTTAATAAAACCCAAAACTTTCCTATAAGACCTAAATTAAAACGTTTTCTGTAGTTATTACTGGAAAAATAAGCATTCAAAGTAAAATTCATTTTGTTTTTTAATAAATTGTGACATAATGAGGGGAAACAAAATCCTTGTTATATAAATTAATGTCTTTTAACCTGTTATACTCATGTATTAAACAGGCTACCTGGATATGTTTTAAATTAGCTCCAAAAAATGAAAGGGACACTGTAAAATATCAAGTCAGTAAAACTCCTGCCATATTGATCTGGTCAGTTCAGTCGTAGAGGTGGTTGTTAATCAGTGTCAGCTGTCAACAGGTGAACTAATGAGGCGACTCCAAAAGCAGTGGTGGTTCTGCAGGTGGAGGCCACATTTCCCCCATTTTTCTTTGACCCTTTGACCTTGGTCAGGGTCACTACTGGTAGCATGAGGTGATACCTGGATGCTACAGAGGCTGCACAGGCTTGGAACATCAATGCCCCAAAGGTTTGCTGTGTCTCCCAGCACAGTTTCAGGAGCATGGAGGAGCTTCCAGGAGACAGCAGGTACTCTAAAAGATCTGGACAGGGTCAGGGTCTGAACAGGATGAGTACTGCCAGAACCCTACAAAGTGACCTACAGCGGGCCACTGGCGTGAATGACTCTGACCAAACCATTAGTACCACTAGTAGGTAAGATTTTCACTAAGTAGAAACTTTAATTCACCTTGAATACAATTTATGATACAACTGGAAATATGAACTATATAAAAAAAGTTTTGAGCCTTGCTCGAAAAAGAGACCCACTTGGACTTCTTGCACCTTGAGGATGTTGAATTCTCTCTTTAGCACAAACATTAGTGGAGATCCAGTTATTTAGAGGGTGCTTCTAAGGTGTTCCTTTCTTCTGGTGCGGAGTTAGGTTTTTCCCAGTGACTGTGCTCTTCTGGACAGAGGATCTTCTTGAAATATGCTATATTCCTTCTGCCTGATCATTTTGATCATGGTTGCTTGATGCTGATTTACTTGAGTTGAATGGGATCTACATGGATGACATCATCATTATCATGATCTCTATAGGGACAAAACCTTGTTCTTCTTCACTTTTGGAATAGTGGGACGATCATGTCTGCACCGCTGACCTTTCATCCTGGCTCCTCTGCTGAAGCATCTGTGTTGCACCTCATCAGTCTGTAGTGATGAACACTCTGAGCCTGAAGCTGGACCCCTGGAGGTGACCTTGACCTTGACCTGATCTTATGACCCGCTGCAGCAACCAGCCAGCACACATACATGGCTCGTTTTTAGAAAAATACTTATGTTCACAAAGAATTATTCTTTATTATACAACTAGAAAAATATATATAATTTAAAAAGCTTGTTATAAATTTTGTTTACATTTTGCAAAATAGTTTTAGTTGATATATCTAGTTATTGCACTGATTCATGTTTATTTTTTTATTTTATTTTTTTGGCACCAAAAACGACGTTTTTATTTAATCAATCTAATTTTAAATTATGTTTTAGAATTTGTCTTTTTTCTATTTAAATATATTGCTTTTATAAATTTGTGAAATATAAAAAACATGAGTCCGTTTTAAGAGAGAGGTCACAGACGTAGACAGAAATAATTAATGGTCAAAGATAATATATGGACAAACATGTTATTATGTTGATCAGCGACAACAAGGTGCTATATGTGACCAGCATAAGATGTGTAGCTGTAATTTAGGGCCGCCGAGCGCATTATCCATGTGAGCAGAGCAGATGATATACTACAGACTTATGTAGACATTTAACCTCAAAGTTAAAATGTTTTTTTAAGCATTTTTACATCTAGTTTTATAGATTTTCAAAACTTTGTCCTTAATCTATTTTTAAAAGTTTTTCATAAATTTGTGAATTAGCTGAAATATAAAAAAAAAAACTTCTAAGATAAAATAGATGCTTAAAAGGATTTAAAAGAAATCTAAACAATTGTAGAAAGAATATTTGATATAAACTTGATCAATTTATATTTTGCTCGATATCTTTACAATTTGGATTCATTTCTATTTAATGTAAAATTTGACACCAGATTAAAACATTTTTATTTTAACAATTTTCTTTAAATTAGTTAATATTGTCTGAAATTAAAATAAAATGTGTTTTAAGAAAATAAATGTTTAAAGTAGTTAAATTAAAACACAAACAACTTGAACTAGAAAAACTGTATTAAATTACAAAATGTTCTTTATGAATTTGATAAATTTATTTCAATTTTAAAAACTTTACAATTTCAATATATCTCATTATTGCATTTTGGTTCATTTAAATTGAATGTCGTTTAGCACGAAAACTAGAAAAACATTTGATTTAATATTTCTCTTTGGTACATTTTATATTTTCCATCTACTTCTATTTGTCCTTAATTCTCCATTTAATTGTTTATTAATTACTGAATATTATATAAAAGATTCCAGAAATATAAAAAAAAACTATAGTTTCATAAAGATTCAGAAGCTTAAATGTTTAAAATAGTCAGTAATTCTCAAACAGACTCTGAGACGTTTGGTCTTGAATTTTGTTTATTAATGATTCCATGTTTTTGTAAGAACTTGGTACAAAAGGTGAGACTATTCTTTAACCATCGATCCTTCCATCAATCAGCGTTTTGATGCATCAGAAAGAAGGAAAAACTACGTTGGCATATTTAAGACAAACACTTCCTATACACACTATCCACTGGACAGTTCCCCGCCTCCACCGACGAACAGAAACGTCTACTTCACCTCCATCTACACACTCTTCTGGTTTCTCTTGGCTCCTCGATAAAAGAATATAAAAATGTTTTTTTTTCTTCTTTTTTGTTTTGTTCAAATGTTGTGTCGCGTAGTAAAATAGATCTGTTTAAGCACTGCACAGTTTCTCCCGGAGAAGATTCCTAGAAACGGATGGAGGAGGAGGAGCAAGGTGGGCTTTGTTTTTTATTTTTAAATGAGTGAAGCATCGATGTGTCACGGAGAACTGATATGGTTTCCATCTTGGTTTGAACATTCACCTCTCAGGTGAGGACCTGATATGCGTCACATGGCACATTTCAAAATAAAAGCCCTCTCGTGTTACAGACTGATGATGATTTAATTCTCTCGTGAAGGCAGGTTGGACTCTGAAGGAGGTCCGCCGGGTCGGAAGCGAAAGGTAATCTGATCTCAAGTGGCTCAGAGATTTCTGCTCCTAAAAGGTGTCTGTTCACCTTTTTAATCAGGAAGTTCTCAACAAACTTTTCTTCCAGGCAGCTTCACTCAGAGACAAGTTACCTGCGAGACCGGTCCAGAAATGTTCTTTTAAAGATCCGGCTTTTAGAAGCTGTTCCCCAATCAGGAACCTTCATCTTACCCTAAAATAAAGTGATTTAAATTCGAGGCTCAATTCGCCGGAAATCTGAATCCATGATGGCTGCTGTATCATGTCAGCATTAAGATCCTCTCTGATTGGATGGTAAATAAGCAAATAGGGACTTCAATACTATGGTGTTTAAAGTGATATTTTATCTTTTATTATGCATGCAACAGCAGGTGCAAACTGATTCAAAACCTCCTGATTTAACCTTTTCTGCAGCTCACCTAATTTGTTTTTGTTCAGTTGCTACTAAAATGTAAATTTTAAATCTGTGATATTCATCTTTGTCTGGTTTAAATCATCGTTCCGATCCTGCCAGGAGAAACAAAGACGTCCAGGAAGTTCATTCCTTTCAGGAATCCTGGTGCTAAACAGATTTTTCTAGTTTTACTGGACTAACTTGTTATTCTCTGCATGGTTTTTAGCAGAGAAGTTTGCATCAAGCGAGATCCTGCAGCATCGATCATTCAGAGACCAAACAGGTGAGCTGGATATGATTCTAATCAAATCTTTTCTGATAAAAAGCATTTTTCCTGAACCGTTCCTCTCCTTTTTGTTCATGTTTGTGCATCGGAGAGCTGCACCTTGACTGATCGGTGAGTACAGTACCACAAATGATAAAAAAAAACCCCATTAAACAACCCGAGGCGCTGAAGCGGGACGTCTCCGGACCGGCAGGAAGACACGCGACTGTTGTTGCAGCTCGACGGAGACGTTCTGCTTCTCTTTTGTAATATAAAACAACAAAATGATACGACACAACAAAGACTGAAACCCTGAAACGATGTGAGGCAGTGTTAATCCGTCGCTCAGAATACACAGAAAATATAAAACACAAAAAAGACGTTTTTGGCATATTTTCCATACTGGTTAAAGTGGTAGGGGCTGAATGGATGCATCACACGAGACTGGGTCAAGAGTTTTATTTTTCTTTAGGACGCAGATCATAAACAGGCTCAGATGGATTCAGTAAATGCTGCAGACGAATTTAGTCCTTTTTAAATGCACGTTTAGATGTTTACGGAACAGCTTTCACACTGCTTGTTTTATTAAGTAAATACTGGAATCTCTGCAAGGAATTTATTCAGTTTTTACTTTTTGTCCTACATATTTCATCAAAGATAAGTCAAGTATAAGAAACAGGTTTCAAATTAAAAAGCTAGGAAGCCATATTGGAGGGTTTTGAGCATTTATTGGTCACACCATAGTGATTTAGGTTTAAACTTTGATTAGGCCACTCAAAAACCTTTCTTTTTGAGCCCTTCAGACTTGCTGCCATTAGATTTTCACCTGGTCTTGGTGGAAAAGGACGCACATTTTCAGAAAAAAATCCCATTTTTGTCTCGTCAGGCCACAGAATATTCTTCCAGAAGTCTTGGGGACCATTAAGACCTTTTATGGTAAATGTGAACCGGGCCTTTATGTTCTTTGTGGTCAGCAGTGCTTTTAGATGTTGTTCTGGGTTCCTTTGTGACCTTCTGGGTCAGCCATTAATAGACACTTGGAGTAATTTTGCTAGTCTGGCCATTCCAGGGAATGTGGTGAGTGAATGCAGATTTCTTGCACGTCTGGCTTAGTTCATTGCTCAGTTTTCAAGGTGTTTCACACCTTTATTCAGTAAAAAGATGGCATGAAGGTTTCTTTCTGCGTCTTAAAGAAAAGTTAAACTCTTGCGCCTTTAGATGATGATGAAAGCACATATGTACAGTGATCCCCTCAAATACTCCAAACTTACATTTATCAACAGGCATCGGCATGAAAATACTAAAATCTGCACTAAAAAGCTAATTTCTGTAGTTTATTCTTAAATACTTTTTTCTTTGACTTTTAACTCTATAAATACTGAGGAAAAACGTAGTTCTCTGTTTTGTTTGAAGGCTCGTCTGCGTTTACGTGTGGAAACGTCTTCCTGAAGTCGTATGGCAGGAACTTTGTTCACAGGAGGATGAAAACGAACGTCTAATCGGATAAATCGCTGTACAGCCGCTCCTTTGCCTGACCGCTTAGGTTCGGGACAACACGGACGCTGGATTCTACCGGTTCGTAATAAATACATTAAGGCGAAGAATAAATAGAAAATAACTTAAAAAAATCTCGTAAGCACTGTAGGTGTTGGGTTTTAAAACACTTCAGAGATGTTGAATCTAGTTGGGGACGTCGTCTTGGCTCGGCTGAAGCGGCGTGGCCGACGGAGCCGCCACTATGGTGGCGGTGCTGCTGGGTTTCATCCACAGCTGGGGGAGCTTGGCGACGGTCGTCATGGTGACCTGGACGAGCTGGTCTCGCTGGATGAGCCGGATGAGCGCTTTGAGGCGGTCGAGCGACGCCTGAGTGTCCCTCTGCAGTCCGAGGAGTTGATCCCTCTGATCCATACAGGCCTGTAGAGAAACAGGAAGTGGTCATGTGACAGAAGGAGGTTGATGAAGGTTCGAGTATGGGCAGGGTAAATCGGTGAACTTGTGAGCAGAAACTTTCAGCCAATCACATCTGATCGAGTGGACCTGGATTGTAAACAATCTGCTCTCTGATTGGACAGTTTGGGTTGTCATAGTTGTAACTGTCCAATCAGTTTGAAGACTCTGTTTCCAGCGTTATGTTCCTTTTAACCCCTGACCTTTACTCCTTCCCTAGTCCTGTCCTACTTTCTCCTCCCTGTCCTGTGTGTTTATGCATTTGGTAGCCACTTTTATCCCAAGCAACTTATAAATGCAGTTATAATAATGCATCTTTTCTTTTTTTCAGATCTAGAGCTGTTAGATTTATCTAAAAGGTAAGTCTCAACAAGTTCAATGTTTTATCATGGTTCTTATATTAGATAGATTCATTACACAGAGTAAAACATAATTCAGTTTGTTCATTTCTATGCAGCCAATAATTGGTTGGGGCTCTTTCTGCATGAGGTCTGCATCAATGCAGCGTGGCATGGTGGAGATCAGGTTGCTCTGATACCAGCCTTCAGCAGAAGGAAGCATAAGTGCTTCGAAAGTCCTGGTAGATTGCTGTGCTGACTGTGGTCTTCAGAAAACCCAGTGGACCAGAACCAGCAGATGACATGGTACCCCAAATCATCACTGACTGTGGAAACTTCACACTGGACTTGAAGCAACATGGATTCTGTTCCTCTTCACTCTTCCTCCAGACTCTGGGACCTTGATTTCCAAATCAAATGCAATCTTTAATTTCATCTGAAAATAGCTGGACCACTGAGCAACAGTCCAATTCATTTTCTCCAGGTAAGATGCTTGTAGCCCATGTCTAGTATTCATCTGTATGTGGTGTATCCTGATGCACTGAATCCACTCCTTGACACTCCTCTCAAGGCTGCAGTTCTCACTGTTGCTGGTGTACCTTTTCCTACCACACTTTTTCCTTCCACTTAATTTTCTATGAATATGCTTGGATATAGCAACCTGTGAACAACCAGCTTGTTTAGCAATGACCTTTTGTGCCGTATCCTCCTTGTGGTGGGTGCCAATGGCTGTCTTCTGGACATTTGTCCAATCAACAGTCTTACCCATTGTTGTGTAGCCTATGACCCAAAGTGACTGTTAAAAGGCTCAGGAAACCTTTGCAGGTATTTTGAGTTAATTAGGGTGCTGACACCATGAGTTTCCAATATTTATCTTTTTCATATTATTCTGATGTTCTGAGACACAGAATTTTGGGTTTTCATTAACTGTAAGTCATAATCTCTAAAATTACAAGAAATAAAGGCTTGAAATATTTCACTCTGATGAACAAGTGACAAACATTTAACTTTTTTCAAGTTGAACAGCTCAAAAAGATGCAATATATTTTGCCAGTCATCTCAGAAAGTGAAACTCCGACATTATACAGAATCATTACACAGCAAGTGATCTTCCAAGCCTTTGTTTCCTGTAATTTTGATTATTATGGCCTAAAAGGTAAAGAATACCCAAAATGCAGCGTTCATTATTGGAAACTCATTGTGTCAGCACCCTAATCTTCTAATTAACTCCAAACTCTGGTTTCCTGAACCTCTAAATGGCCTCTCATTCTGGGTTAGTAGGAGACACAATCATGATGAAGACTACTGACTGGACAGATGTCCAGAAGACAGTTTTTGACACCCTCAACAAGGACGGGAAGCCACAAAAGATCATTGCTAAAAAAGCTGGTTGTTCAGAGTTTTGGATCCAAGCATAGTAACAGAAAATTGAGTGGAAGGAAGAAGTGTGGTAGGAAATGGTGCACACACAACAGGGAGAACTGCAGCCTAATAAGGATTGTCAAGCAAAATACATTGAAGAATTTGGGGAAACTCCACAAGGAGTGGACTGAGGCTGGAGTTGGTGCATCAAGAGCCACCACACACAGATGAATACTAGACATGGGCTACAAATGTTCCTCGTGCCAAGCCACCTCTGAACCAGAGACAACGTCAAAGGCGTCTTACCTGGGCTAAGGAGAACTGGTCTGTTCCTCAATGGTCCAAAGTCCTGTTTTCAGATGAAAGTATTTTATTTGGAAATCAAGGTCTCAGAGTCTACATTGCTTCAAGTCCAGTGTGAAATTTCCACAGTCAGTGATGATTTGGGGTACCATATCATCTGCTGGTTCTGGTCCACTGGGTTTTCTGAAGTCCATCGTCAACACAGCCATTTATCAAGCACTTCATGCTTCCCACTGCTGTATGGAGATGCTGATTTTATTTTCCAGCAGGACTTGGTACTGGCCCACAAGGCTAACGGTACCAAGGTGTTCCTGTTCTTGATTGGCCAGCAAACTCGCCTGTTCTAAACCCCATAAATCTATGGGCTGTTGAGAGGAAGATGACCTGAAGACCGCTATCATAGCAACCTGGGCTTCCTGAACACCTCAACAGAACCCGAGGCTGATCGCCTCTATGCCGCGGTGCGTTGATGCTGTAATTCATGTGAAAGGAGGCCCAGCCAAGTATTGAGTGCATAGAAATGTACATACTTTTCAGAAGCCTGACATTTGTGCTTAAAACATCATTTCTTGATTGGTCTAAGGTGATAATCTAATTTTCTGAGACACTGAATTTTGAGTTTTCCTCACCTAATCATCAAAATAACAAGGAATAAAAGTTTACTCTATTTGGAATGAATCTCTATAAAAATAACTTTCACTTTCTGAAATGACTCCCAAAAAATATTGCACTCTTATGTAATATTCAAATTTTTTTTTACATGTACCCGTCTACAGAAAAGGTGAGAATGGGTTTGTGTTGAGGAAAGTGCTGACTCTACTGCTACAGTATCATCCTGCTGAAATGAGAGTTAGGTCGTTTTTACACCGGAAAGTCCTTTGGTCCTGAGCAAAAGCGGACTTTATCTTTTTCATTTGGTGCGGTTTGTTTTCACATTGTACTTTCTGCAAGTGAACTATTACTTGTAAACAAAGCCACGCGGGTGACGATCATTGTTCCCATTGGACAGAAATGACGGGGGCGGGACAGAGCACAGACCCGGAAATTTAGGAAAACAGTTGTAGACGTGCTGCGTGCAGCACCTCTGTTCTGCATATTTGTGCCGTTATTACAGCTGCAATATTATTGTGAGAGTCAAGAGCAGCTCAGTCAACACAGACTTTGAGATGCTCTATTTATAATTTTGGAACCCCGTCTGAGAATGCGTGCTGAACGCCGACGTTCTCTACGTGCCTTGTCCCACAACAAGCCAGTAGCGTTTCTAAGCAACACACAGCTTATCAGGTATGATTACCTTTGCTACCGGCTACGGTGGCTTTTTATGTCAAAGAGACGTACGCTTTTTGTAGTTGGTTCGGATCAGGGCTGGTTTGTATTCAGACCACCCCAAAAAGTGGGTCTCGGTCCGGTTGTTTGGTGTGGACCAAAAGTGGCAGGTTTGAATACACCCTTATTCACACCTGCCACTTTTGGTCTGAATACAAACCGGCCCTGATCCGAACCAACTACAAAAAGCGTACGTCTCTTTGACATAAAAAGCCACCGTAGCCGGTAGCAAAGGTAATCATACCTGATAAGCTGTGTGTTGCTTAGTAACACTACTGGCTTGTTGTGGGACAAGGCACGTAGAGAACGTCGGCGTTCAGCACGCATTCTCCGACGGGGTTCCAAACTTATAAATAGAACGTCTCAAAGTCTGTGTTGACTGAGCTGCTCTTGACTCTCACAATAATATTGCAGCTGTAATAACGGCACAAATATGCAGACCAGAGGTGCAGCACGCAGCACGTCTACAGCTGTTTTCCTAAATTTCCGGGTCTGTGCTCTGTCCCGCCCCCGTCATTTCTGTCCAATGGAAACAATGATCGTCACCCGCGTGGCTTTGTTTACAAGTAATAGTTCACTTGCAGAAAGTACAATGTGAAAACAAACCGCACCAAATGAAAAACATAAAGTTCGCTTTTGGTCCGGACCAAAGGACTTCCCTGGTGTGAGAAAACCCTTACAGTCAATATTTATAAACTCAGTTTCTTTCTGCTGCTAACTTCATCCTCCAGGTCTGTGTGTGTTTTTACTTTGAGCGTCTTGTTGAGCTTCTGGTCCTGCTCCTCCAGGTGAGAACACTCCTTCTTCAGCTCGTTGTTTCGTCTCAGCAGCCGCCGCTTCTCCTCTTGCCTCACTGCACACACACACAGACTCCATCAGAACAGGTAATAGCACAACTCTTGGCTGAAGAACCGAGCTTCAGCGTCTCACCTGTCTTGTGTGTAACGTAGGACTGAACAAAGTTCTGAGGCCAAGACAAGTTCTCCTTGTTCAGGACCTGAAAGCAGAAGGTACAGCTTCATGTTTCTGTCACCTCTGAGCTTCGACAGCAAGCTTAATGCATCTCAAACACACCTTCTTCTGGCACTTGGGGCAGTACCAGGGACCTCTGTGGGGGCTTTTGATCGGCGGGTGGAGGCAGCTGGGGTGGTAGGCTCGGGGGCAGTTGTGGCAGAGCTGCAGTTCTCCATCCTCCTTGCAGACGGCGCAGCGGTCGTCATGCTCCAGCTCCTCCTGAAGAGAGACGCAGCAGACATGAGTCGAGTTACAGAACGCTGCTGAGGTGTGACATCAGGAGTCATGTGACCTACCTTCCAGCAGAAATCCTCTGAGGTTAGCATGTGGATGGAGCAGAGCAGAGGTTAGTTCATGTTAGGAGTTAATTGTAGCTGAAGGAAATAATCTGGACTGTTTGGGAAAGCAAGCTCAGATACAATGCTGTAAAAAAGTATTGACTCCTACAGATTTGTTCCGTAATGTTTCGGATCAAAGACAAATCATTAAATGATGGCTTCATTCAATAAGGCGAAGAAGCTGTTTAATCCAGCCTGGGCTCTAAACCTATAACTAATTGTGCCAAGCTCAGTGGCTGAAGGTTGGCCCACTCTTCTTTGCAGAATTGATTTAATTCAGCCACATTAAGAGAGTTTTGCCTGAACAGCCTGTTTAAGGTCAAACCCCAGCATCTTTATTGGATTTTAGTCTAAACTTTCACTACCCTTATTTCTTCGTGGAGCCAATCAGAGGTGGACTTCCTGGTGTGCATTGGATCATTTTCCTGACCATTTGTGGATTATGGTTCTCAAATGTTGCCTTTAGCCTTCTTTGTGTTGTCAGACAAGTTCTATTGAAGTTATTTCTTAACTCTGCAGACGTGGCAGTAATCGGGCCCAGGTGCAGTTGGTGAAACTGGACAAAAAAAAGGCAAATACTTTTTCACAGCACTGTAAAACGGCGTTGGAGTTAGTGGTGGATTTATTTGTTTTACACTTCAGTTGATCCGAGCGCTGAAGATTATTCTGCTGCCTTTCAGAAAAACATGTTTTCATGGATTAAAGGAAGGGTTGCAGAGGGGCGGAAAACTTCTGGTACATTTTAGAGACTTTTCTATCTGAATTATGGGAATCACCTGAAAACTGGAGTAATTTAAATCAATTGTCTCCTATCCAAACAAATATAAATATTTGGCTTAGTAATAGACAGACGTACATTTAATATTTACAGGTTAAATACTTATCCAATGACATCAGAATGTACTTCCCTCTAGCAACTAGTGCAGGTAATGGAGGCGCAGCCTCAACTTTTCTGCAGTAAGGACCTTACTTTGTGCATGTGAGGCAGGGATAGCATAGGTAAACCAAACGTGCAAGAAATCTGGTTATTTTAGTCAACATTATATTTAAATTGTATATTCTGTCCAGGCCCAGTCATCAAAGTTTAAAATTCAAGATATATTCCCCTAAATATTACCATTAATTCTCATGGAGAGTTTCGCTCTTTGCAATTATGAATACTTCCTCAGCAGAAACCTGTTAACCACCCATTCATTTAAGCCAGGGGTGCAGCAGAGAAACCCTGTGGACCAGGGTGGAGAACTACTGATCTAGCAGACTAAATAGACTAAGAGTGTCTCTTGTCAAAGCGAGTATGAAATGACTTGTGGCAGACGGCTCCATTTCTCCCAGAAAGAGTTAATACAAAATGAACAGAACCCGTTTACATGCAGCGGTCTGATGGTTTCAGGTCAGTTACATTAGAAATATAAAGGAGACTATGCTTCCCCGCAAGTTGAGAAGTTGTCCTTCATGTTAAATTAAAGCAAAAGGAAAAAAAAAACCTCTAGGTTTTTGTTTCTGGTCGGGTGTTTTTCTGAGTCTGAGATGCGTTACCTCGTGCCGACAGGTAGTGGGAGCTGTTCAGATAATGTGACGGCAGGCGTTTCCGCTGCACACAAACAGGAAGTTTGGTTACAGCTGACCCATCCCAGAACAATCTGATGTTTAGAAAAGTTTTCTATGGTTTTCTCACCTCCGGCTCAAAGAGGCCACTGTAGGCTGGGTTGGCTGTGCTTCTCCTCTTCCTCTCCTGCCTCTTCGTCTGGATCTCTGCTCAAAACACACAGCTCCTTCAAGCTCTTGGTTTTTGCTTCCTTTTCATTTTCTAACGATGCAGCTAATCTCCACCTTCTTGCTATGTTTCTTTTCCAGGTTGGGACTCAAACGTTATCCTAAAGATTCCGAGTGAACTCACCTTCTAGCTGCTCTGTGGTGACGAGACCGAGGGCGACCATGAAGGCGATTTTCTGCAAGGAACACAGAAGATGAGTAACTTCCTGCTTAGTGTTTTAGCTGTAAAACCTGCCTGTAATAAAGCTGACTGGACTTCACCTCAGGGTCCTCCTCCTTTTTCTTCTTTGGAGGGGATTTAGCAGTTGGAGCTTCCTGTAAGGGGAGGTCAGCCTGGGTCGCTGGGGACCCCTCAGTACTGCTGGGGGCCTGCGGCTGGATAATTATCACCTGGAAACATACAAGTCCTCACATTAAAAAAAACTGAAATTCCTGATGCATGTGTTAGTTTTGGGAATGAACATTTCCAGGATGATTCCATCATTTTTCCCTCTGCTTGAGCTAAAACAATGATTTTACATGATTTCTTTTAGTGTTTTACCTAGAATGACTGTAGTTTTGTGTCTGCTTTTGTTCAACAAAATTAAACTACTGAAAGTACATCCTCTGAGACTGGTGATTCCATCATTTCTGCCAGGGGTTGTATAAAGGCCAGGCTTGTGGAGTGAACAACTAATATTGTTCCTGCCAACAAATTATTCTGATCAATGAATCTCAACAGCTCCTCCAGAGTTACCATAGACCTCTTGGCTGCTTCTCTGATTAATGCTCTCCTTTCAGTCAGTTTAGGTGGACCTTCATGTCTTGGTAGGTCTGCAGTTGGTCCATCTCTCCATGTTCAGATGATGGATTGAACAGTCACATTAGTTTGCCGTTACGATAAAAGGTCTCTCTGGAAACTGTGGCTTCACCTTTAAAGTTGGTCATTTTTGTCACGCTGTCGTTCAGTATTAGCTCATGTTAATGTAAAATGTGTCTGTACCTTTACGGCTTCGCTGACAGCCGACACCCCGTTTCCGGGGGCAGGGGAGGCAGCGATGATGGCGTAGGCCACGCCGGGACCTGCAGAGGCATGCTGGGAGGGGCTACCCAAATCAGGGCCTAGTGATGGGGCGAGCAGAGGAGTGGAGGCGTTGTTCTGGCTGTTTGGCTGGTGCTCCGAGCTGAAGGTGCTGTTGGCGGTGGGCAGGGTGGGGGCCTGGTTCTTGGGACTGACCACAGCGGTGACTCTCTGCAGGCTGAGCGGCTGCAGCTCCTGGCAGGGACTGTGGGGGAGGCTGTCTGGGATCTGAGTCTTTGGCCTGACCTGTGGGGGGCGAAAACAACGGTTTCAGTAAAATAGTTCGCGTTTTCATTTCTGACGTCTTTGGGTGTTTTCTGGATAATATTTCCGTGTAAGAGATAGATATTCTGAATAACTTTTTAAAACAATGTTCATACAAAAAACATTTAAGGTATAAAGGGAAATAAAAGTGGAAATTGCAAATTATCCAAAAAACTTGAACCAGGTGAACACGATCAGAAAAATTAGTTTTGATGAATGTTCTGCTGCCACCTGCTGGACACAGGAACAGTTTCAACTGTTTTTCTTGTTGCCATGATGTAAAGATCAAGTGGGGTGGATCACTCTCTGAGCTGGTTCTGAGACGAACCTGGCCAGATTTTCCCCCAAAATAAATATTCTCAAACACAGAAATCATTTTCTTTCTTTATATTTACTTTTACATTTCTTTAAACCAGCCTGCTGTCAGGGCCCGTTTCGATCTGGAATCAGTATAACCCAGTTAAAGTGACCCGATGGTTGGGATTTACCTGAGGTAGCACAGTGGCTGCTTGTCCTGCCAGCCGGTGCAGCGAGCTGACTTGAGGCACCTTGATGGGCACAGCAGTGAGAGTTCCCAGCATCTGAAACACATCAATCAGAACTGGTTAGGAGCTTATCCTTCACCGGATGGTTTCAGAAGTTCTACTCGTGAAACCGGTCAAGAAAAACAAAAAATAATCCTGCAGCAGTAAAACATGAGGCACGGTCTAAATACTTAAGCAGCAAACTACAACTGAAACCAGTTTTGAATCAGTAAAAACTAAATTTAAACCAAAACAGAATAGTTAGTCTTCAAACTAAACTCAGAGTAAAACCAATTAGGTCCAAATGTGAAGTCTGTTTTAATACAGTTCTAAAGTGATACCAAAATCAGTCTAAAGGTTGTCCAAAATCTCAAGAAAACCAAACATACTATACAATTCAAAACTGTTAACAAAAAGCCCCTCAGGAACCAGGACCAGAACCTTGACGTACCAGTAAAACAAGCCATAAACCAAAGTGGAACCAGTCCAAACGGTCCAGATCCGTCTGACATCCTGAGCTATACATTTCATCTTCTCCAACAACGTTTATTTCATTAGAAACATGAATATTTGATTTATATAAACTTTACTCTGATGGTTCCACACACACAGCCTCCAGAGAGGAGATTAATCTGAAGCTGCTGTGGTTCTGCTTCATTCTGCATCTCCTCACAGTAACAGACAATTAATAAACCTAACTAGGTTCAAAATACCTCCAGAACCAGACTCAAATGGAGTCTGAAAAGTAGTTCAGGTCAACCACAACACCACAATCCAATAAATGCAAAAAGAGGTCCAAACCAGTCTAAATCCGATCAACAACCAGTCCGTGTCCAAAACCAGTTTGAATAAAATGCAAGGGCTGTCTAAAACCAGACTGTAAAACAAGTCCAGAACTACACAAAACAATGGCTGCAGACAAGTTTAGATCTAGTAAAAAAAACAGTCCATAAACACACCAGAAGCGTTCAAAACTAATGTAAGACAGTGTCTTAACCCAGTATGTAAACCAGTATAAACAGCCAGTAAGCCATCTGGGCTGTGTCTCAGCAGGATGGAGGAGGTAAAGGTTTCTACTCTCCCTCCTCCCTCCTTTTCTTCTTCTGTGAAAATCCTTTCGTTTTGTCGTATTGTGCTGCAAAGCGGCTCGGCGAGGATGAGGAGGGAGGATGAGGAGGAGGCTGGTTACCATGGTAACTGCAGAGCTGAGGATTCTTGCAGTTTCAGGCCTTTCATTTCTGTAATTGCTGCCTGTTTTCTTCAAACCTAACACCTCTTTCTGCCCCTCCTCCTCCTCTTCCTCTTCCTCTCATCCTGGATTACTGATTTGCTGAACATGTTAATGAATTTCTTTCTTTCTTCAGTTCTTTGGTTTTATTCTTATGGATTATAAACAAAACTACGACAGATCTGTGTCAGAGTCTCTGATTGGCTGTTTATCCAGAAACAAAACGCTGAAAACTCTTTAATCCTTTGATTCAAGTTAAAAACTGGCCTAAAAATAAACACTCTGAGTCTTCAGTTTAGCCTCTCGCCTTATTGAGGATGTTAAGTTGTGGCTGTGGTCTCATTAAATAATCCTCAACAATTCAGGTCATGCAGCAAATTAGTACTTCCTGTTTCCTGCTTTCAAGAGACACCCTGATACTTGGTGTCATTTTGTCAGCATGAAGTCGATGCATCATCATAATCAAATTTTATTTCTCTGAGGCAAAGAAACCTGGAGTGATCTTCTGGTGGGGGTTGGACTCACAGTGAAGCTAAAATTCACATGCAGCCAAGAGTTGATCTAAAGTTTTAGGCAGATGAGCAGAACAGATGGACAGATCAAAGAGCATGAGCTTTTAGAATATGACAGGGCACTTTAGTTTCTTTTCCATACTTTGAAATGTTCTAAAAATCAGTGTAAAAATCAGGAAAAATAATCTGGAACATCAGAAACTCAAGTATGCTGCAGCTTGTTTTATAAATTCAAAACAGGAGAATGTCAAAAAACAAGATGTGATCTTATCCCAATCGTTGTGGTTTTTAGTATAACAATGGCCATCAGTGGGCTCTAGATGGACAAACTGTCTACTTTTAAGGCTAGGTTTAAAACTTTCCTTTTTGATAAAGCTTATAGTTAGAGTGGCTTAGGTTATCCTGAGCTATCTCTGTAGTTATGCTGCTATAGGCTTAGGCTGCTGGAGGACATAATGACCACTTTCACTCTCTTCGCTACATTCTCACACTACTCTTCAATTTTGCATTATTTGCTGTTATTTATCTTTTAACTTTGTTTTCTCTCTTTTCTCTTCCTAGAAGCTACACCTGGCCTGACTCTGTGTCTACCTGTAACACCTTTCTGGAGAGGGGCATCGTCCAAGCTTCTGCTGGCAACAACTTAATGCTCACCCTCTACCGATGATCCACATGGCCCTGTCTTTTAGTGTTTAACCCTTTCTCTCTCCTAGACATAGCTACTGACTGAGCTTTTTCTGTGACTAACTCTATGTGCTCTCTTCAGACTCTAAACTTGAAAACTGGCTCAGAGTTTATCTGTTCTTTCTTTCTAGGTGAAACGACTAAAGGAGCTACATCCATTAACATTTACTTTTCCTTCCCATAGAAAGTACTCCTGGATCAGTGCTTCTTTGTTCTCTTTGTGTCTCTGCTCTGTTCTCTCTAACCCCCAGTCGGTCGTGGCAGATGGCCGCTCACACTGAGCCTGGTTCTGCTGGAGGTTTCTTCCTGTTAAAAGGGAGTTTTTTCCTCTCCACTGTCGCTACATGCATGCTCAGTATGAGGGATTGCTGCAAAGTCAACGCCAGTGACTGTCCACTGTCTCTACATGCTCATCCAGGAGGAGTGAATGCTGCAAGTCACTGACTGGATGCAATCTGCTGGGTTTCCTTAGATAGAAAAACTTTTTATCCAATTTGAATAAATAAAAGAATCTGACTGCACTGTTCAGTGGTTAAGAATAATTGGAATGTATGTACCTGACTTTTGTGAAGTGCCTTGAGACGACATGTGTTGTGAATTGGCGCTATATAAATAAACTGAATTGAATCTTTGGTTTCCTCTCTCCGCAATCAGAAATCACGACTTAAACTCTGCTTTTTGTTTTGCATTTTTAAATGAGATTATTACCGTGAAGCAGGACCAAGAACAGGGCTGGACTGAAACATGGCTTTAAAGGGTTCGGAGATGTAGAAAGCAAGTAAAATGTTCAAATCAATAAAATGATTTTATTTTCTTTATGGAGGAAAAAACATGATGGAGAAAAACTAACTGTGGATTAAGGAGAAGATGTGAGCTGACTGCCAGCAGCCGGTCAAGGTGGAGGCAGAAAGGAGGATTATAGGAGGAGGATTTTGTCATCTCTGCTCCTGTCATCACAGTAGGATGAAGAGGAGGAAGAGAACGTGCACACACTGCAATCAGGACGAAGCCATGGAGCAGAGATGAGACAACCATCTCAGGGTAAAAGGAGAACTCAGCAGCTTCGTTTTGAGTTTCAGCTCTCATCCATGTCAACCCCAAAAAGCTCCCTTCAGTTTGTGTCATTTTAGTTTCTACTGGAGGTTTTTAAAAAGGTATCCAGAAAAACCCTCAAAGACAGACGTTGTGATGCTGTTCCAGCAACAGCCAGCAGAGGGCGCTCCTCTCAGTCTGTTCTGCCTTTATTAAGCTGAGATCAGGTCGCTGCACAAATCAACACCCAGCTGTGTTTACGTCCTGTTTGTCCAGAGAGCTTCAGGATGTGAACACTTCCTTCAGGATAAATGCTGCTTGGATTAAAGCTAAACACGCCGTGGCACCCCTCCTATTAAAGCCTGCTTTATTCAAATCTTATTGTTCCATCTCATTTTTCCCTTTACGATTAACTCCACTTAGGGTCTGTGAGGGGCTAAATGTTTCTTCGGTGATCATTCAGAAGCTGGAAGACTTTAAAGAAGCTGAGGAGCAGCCTGATGTTTGCCAAAGGGCATGGATCGATCAGCGCCCCCGAAAGTCAAGAATTACTGGGTGTGGAGGAAAGTTCACTGGGTTCGCTGACCCGGGGTGGTTACCGTGGCAACGCAGCTTCTTCATCAAAGCCGTGACGCACACTCCCCACTGACACCTTTGCTTTCAACTCGGGAGTCTAAAGTCAGTTGCCAACATCGCCAACCTGGAACATCCGGATTCAAACTTATTTTAAGACGTCTGGAACTATTGAAACATCCCTTTAAGGTTGGTTTTCCAGCATGTTGGATCTGCTGAACCACCTGAACCCTGAAAACCTCTCAGATACTCTCCTCACAGAGAACCATCGGAACCACCTCAAGACCTCAGTCTAAATGACTTGCTTTGTTTTAGTAATTGTCAAAAACAAACCAACCAACCAAACTGTGGAACCTCCCAAAAGTCCCCTAAAAGCATCATTAGGGTTCCCCTACATAACAGCATTCCTAGAGGAAATCTTTACCCAAACATGATCCTCAAAGCCTCCTGAAATAAACTTCCCAAGATGCCTCCGATCCTTGCCTGGGGCCTTCAGAACCTGAAGAACTTTTATGATTAGGTTCAACCCCAGATAAAACCTTGAAGGTCCTTTTCTCTAGAACTCAAGTTAACTGGTTGCACAACGTCCCCATCTTCATCCCAGGACATCCTCACAGCTTCCTGAAGCTGAAAAGATTCTTCCAAGGTCCACAGATTAAAGAAGCTGTGGACTTCCCTGGGGTCATACAAGAACCAAACGACTCTAGATCTTAGATGAGGACCACAGAAACCTTCTTTAGTACAGCCTGATTTTCCTCGGGAAGCCACCAGAGATTTTTTTATATTAATCAGAGACGTATCCAGGTCCTTCAGTGGCCCAAAGACTTTCTTTAGGAAACTTCTAGAAATATTTTTCTAAAAACCTCTGGATATTATTCTAAAATGAATTAAATGTAGATTTTTAGGACTTATATGCATAAAAATATTAAATATTATGTTGCACTGAAGCACAATTGTATAGATGTAATAAATTTTGGGTATTTTTATACTGAATTGTTGAAGTTGTGTAAACCTGCCGGACAACCAGACACTTGATTAGCTGGGAAGAAATGTGGTTACACTGGAAACCATGGTTTCCATAGGACCCTATCCAGGATCACCAGAACATCGTCCCTATCACCACCATTCATTCCTCAAGCGGATACAGAACTTTCTCAGGAACCAGAAGAAATTTTCTCTAGAATCACCTCAACTACCCCAAAGAACAACCAGGACCATGAAAACCACTCAAAGACCAACCTGAACTTCAAGAAGGTTAGCCAGCATGAAAGCCTCCAGGACCAGCAAATCTTCCAAAGAGAAGGGTTAGGGTTAGCCAGAACAATCAACTCAAGAACAGACAACAGAACTTCCAGCAGGACAAAAATTATATTCCAAAAAAATGACAAGAACCTCCTAAAGAACCGGCAGAACTACTGGATGTAGGGCTTAGAGGAAACCACTAGGACCAACAGAGCCACCAAGAAAAACCAAAGGAAACCTCCACAAAAATCTAAAGGGATCACAAATATTTCAGATGGATCACCAGAACTTCCAGAAGGACCAAACAAAGTTGTGCAGAACAGAACTTCTAGAAAAAACAGCAAGACTTCCAGAAGGACCACTTGTAAAAGTTGCTCTGACCATAAAAACTCTTTAGATGCTCCTCTAATCCTGGTTAGATCACCTTCAGCAGAAGTCGTAATTTTTTAGCTCATTTTCTTCCCCCAGTCAAACCAAGATGATTTAGATGTTCTTCGTTGTCAGTAACAGCTGCAGACTTCGGTGAAGATATGAGCGATAACCAGAAACGTAGCAGCATCAGAAAGTTCTACAAACAAACAGGATGAAGGTCTCATAGCAGCGATGAAACAAGTCATTATGCTAGAAGATTCATTAGAACATTTTCAGATATAAATAAAAACCTTCCAGATAATCTGATCCTTCAGTGAGATCAAAGCAAGGACAGAAACTAAACCCTCATGTCTAACACTGACCTTCATGTAAATGATGCCTTAGAAGTTAAATCTTTTTTTAAACTGCAGCGTAGCTTGTGAATCCAGACTTTCCTCTCAGGAACAGAATTCTGATGTTCTGATTCTGGACTCGGAACCATAAATGGTTTGGATATTTCTGTGAACAGATCTGGAGCTTAAAGCCTGCAGTGCCTCTCAGCTCTGAGGTTTGATTCTGCCTGAACTCTGTGAAGCTAAATAACCCGACTGAAGGATGAGGAGAAACCCGCTGCAGATGTGTTTGTTCTGAGGTTACTCTGCAGCTCCAGATAAAATAATCATTCATCCCACTGCAGCTCTTCCTCCGGCTTTACGAGACTCCGATGCCGAGGATGACCTTGGGTGCCGCTTGAGGAAGATGAAGAAGGCCGGTTATTAAAGCCGCAGACATTCAAACAGGTTTCCCTTCCTCGAGGCCTCTTTGCTTCATGCTCCAATCACAGCTCAGCGCAGGAAAGCATTAATTATCTGCAGCTCAGGTAACGACCTGCAGGACCAAACATTCAACAGACCGCCATCGATGATTTGGTTCAGATCTTCTGCTCTGATTACCGGGAGACACTTCTCACAGGTTTGTTAGTTTTCAGCCGTTTGCCGCAGCTTGGAACGGTTTCAAGGCTGCATTCACCGAAGTAAACAACTGCTCCTGTCCCTGGCAGGGATTTTTATTTAAGGCATCACCAGAAGCTTCTGAGAGGAACAAAACAGACAAGGCCAGAGAGAAACAATTCACTTAGGAAGCTCATTTAATTATTTTAAAAGAGGCTCCTTTCAATCCTCAGTGTGTAATAAGGTCAGCAGGAGGTGCCACAGTACTTTTGGAAACAAAAAAAACCCTGGAAGATCAAAGCTGTGGTGCCTCATCGCAGCTGTGCATAAATATCTGGACAACCAGAAAGACTCTGGAAGTTCCATCACTGCTGCTTTTCCACCAAACTCCACTGAAGTTCTCCTGCAGAACCACACATTTCCCTGCAGCCACGATGCTCGCCGTCATGCAGAGCAGCAGTCCCATTACACACCACTATTGATCCATGAATTAGCAGTGGACCCAAACAGCCTCTGATTGGCCAAGGCTGCAGCAAAAAAAGGTTCGTCTTAAGTGAAGAGCGCTCACTCTGACTGAACAATATGTCCGTAAAAAGCAGCAGCAAATAAATCCCTGCCTTCCAACACCTGACGTCTGCACAGGGACGAGGGGCAGTTTTATCATCAATGTTCTTTCACTATGACCTCTGACCTGTGAGTCCAGAATAAAAACACAGAATCACCTTCAAAAGTGTCTGAATTTGAAACTACATTGTTATTTTTAATGTCATGAAAACATGTTTATATCATGAAAAGCAGCTCATGTGCCGTTTTGTTGTTGTTGCCACTGTTTGAATGAACGCTACTTGTTAATGTTGTTTTGTTTTTAAAAGCTGCTTTTTAATGAAAATTTAACTAAGGGGACCACTGCATTTAGACAAATCAAGTTATAAAAAGGAATTAATGTAGCTCTGCTCTCATATTGATGCATCCTCTTCATACAATACATCATTTAAATGCTTTAATATGAAACTACAGCTGCTAATATTAATTCTCTTTATTAATCTGAACTGTTGATTTTTACTAGACAATTCATCACACACAGTGATATATTTCAAGTGTTTACTTAACTTTGATGATTATGGTTTGCAGCTCATGAAAACCAAAAATTCAGTTTCCCAAAAATTTGAATATTCCCTCAGATAAAAAAATATATATTTTTTTAATCCAAAAATGTTTTGTTATGGTGTACATAATGAATAGGTCCAGTAGACAGTCACTGACACCCCCCACAAGCAGGGTAAGTCACGAAAAGTCATTTCTAAAGATGCTGTATACAGGCATACTTTTGGAAAATTAAGTGGAAGAAAAAGATGTTTTTGAAAACAACCACAAGGCACAGGGATACCTGCAGCCTTGGGAGAATTGGGAAGAAATGACTATTTTAGAGCTTGGGGGAGATTCTCCAGGACTGCAGCTAGACTCCAAGCTTCCAGAACCGCCACACACAGATATGTCCAGGACATGGGCTAGCACTGCCGCATTCTATGTGTCTGGCCACTCCTGAAGCAGAGGCAATGTCAGAAGCGTCTTACCTGGGCCAAGGAGAAAAATAACTGGAGTGTTGCTCAGCTGTAAGCCATAATCACCAACATGAACATACATAACCCCTCCATCACTCTGTGTGTATTAAGCATATAATGTTTAAGTTGAATCAGTGAAATAAATGTATTTAGATGTGTCTGCATCTATGAATGAAAAGCATGAACTAACGCCTGAGTGCAACTCCAAAAGCAAAAAAAAGTCTGTTTCTATTAAAAACCATTTAAAACTCTAATAAATATTATAATGGAGACTGCCCCATCTCCATGTAACACACACTTATAAACATTAACTATATGTATTATGTATGGGTTTGCTGGTTTAATTGATATTATATCCTACAAGGTCTACACCTTAAAGTTTATCTCACAGGTTGGCAACTTCTGTGATAATGTCTGATGACTGATACGATTTCCCTCCTGAAATCTCAACTAGCTTGTTCGCTTTCACAGGGAAAATTAAAAAGAAACCCTCCTCATTTTCCTTTATGGACATGGTGAAGAGAAGGAATGGCAGAATAGGGATAAAGACTGAGCCTGAGGGTCCTGAGGCTTCTCTGTAAAAACCGTAAAATTACAGCGATGGAGTTCTGATCCCAGCCGGTGGAGTTGATGGAGCTGAATATAAAGTACTCGGGAGCAGAGAGGCTGCAGCCTGAACCCCAACAAACTGGAAGAGTAGGCCTGCACAATATGTCGGCATTATATCGTCATGGCAATATCAATGCTTGCAGTATTAATGTTGCCAAGTCCTTGTTGAACAGTAACAAGGAAAATGTGCTTTTTTTGCAATGTTTACCTAGAATTTCACCATTTTATGAGTTTCCTGTATCATGCAAAAAACAGCCCTGCTTCAGAATGTGCTCAACGTGAACACAGGAAACTTTCCTGCTGCAGCTGGAGGCTGAGGTTAAAGCTGCTCTCCAGACTCATGTATTAAAACCGGGTTTATGCTGCAGGAAGCAGCAGCGGCCAGAAAGCTTCTGACTGACACCTGCAGGACGCACGAGTCTTTTCATTAAAGATCTGAACTCTTAGGTTTTCATCTCTTTTATCAGACTTGATCAGCTTGACCCCGCCCACTGTGCTGGTGCAGGTGAGGGTTACCTGGGAGGGGGGCAGCACCTCCCCGGCTCGTCGGCCGCCGCCGAACGGGACGACTCCGGCGCCGGCCGGCGCCCTGCCAGACGCCTGGAGGTTGATGGGTGACGTCTGCAGCGGCTCTGGCCCCGGCGCCTTCTGGCCGTTAATGTGTGCTGTCACCATGGAAACGGGAGCCTTGGCCGGAACCACGGAAATGGCGATGCCCTGGCTGGGGGGCTTGATGAGCGACAGCGGCTTGGTGGTCCCCACGGGACAGCTTCGAACAGCCAGCTTCTGCAGGGAGACAGGGAGAGACAGACAGGTGTGTTATACTTCATCACGTCTGACAGGAGTCACTCTGAGAACCCTCCCCCACCCTCCTCGGCTTCTTCCAAAAGGTTTCCCTCCCCTTTTATCCGCTGTAAATATTTCATATTCTGCCCGCCGCTTTTTTCCCCAAGCCAGAAACACACAGAAAACAAAAACTGAGCCTAAAGTCTCTCCTTTTCCCTGCAAACAGCCAAGCTTCTATAAACACCCTGAACGTTTGGAGAATAAATTTGCTCCCATCTTCTCAGGAAGCCTTTCATTCAGAGGTAATAAGATGGAAGTACAGGACCAGCACCACAATTCTTCCAGACCAGGAAAATCAGGAGAAGACTTTGATGGCAGTAAACGTTTGAAATAAATTGGACTCCTTTTCAGATTTCAGTTAATAAATAATCAGTGGTAAAAAAAAAAAACAGTCCAGAACTTCCCCCAACATGCATTAAGTTGCTGGATCTTAATTCATGACGTCTACAAGCTTCCTGAAACCTTTTTGTTTCAGGGAATCAATGGAATCCACAGGCAGCCCAAACAGCCGCCTGCACCAGGACCCAGGGGCCATTGCTCTCTATTCAGAGCCGGGGGCCCCTCCGATTGTCTGAAAGGTCACTCATTTAAAGCCTCTGCAGGCTGGGGACCAGAGAAAGGCCCCTCCTGGAGGGAGGGGGATCAGCAGGTATAAAAAAAGGACACGTTTAAGATGCTCTGAGAGCTTTTCAGACCCGCCTGAGATCAGATTCATGGACATTTTTACAATAGCTCACACTAAAAATAAACTTTTAATGAAACAGCTTTAAAACGGGATGAATCTGCAGTAAATTTCTCTCAGCTGTTTAGACCGTCTCAATGGGATGAATTCGAATTTGAGAACTTTAATGATTTAATTCAACCAAGTGTTATAAGCAGCTGTACAAACATATAAAAATCCATTCACCTTTATTCATTTTATTTAATTTCTAACTAAACAGAGAATCCAAAAGCATCAGTTTACTTAACTGTGAGGAAGTAAAGGTTTGTCGGATGTGTCACCACTTTGACCCGGTCGGGTAGAAGAACAGTCATGGTGAGATGAAAGAAAATCGGTTAGAAAACTTTGGACCAATCTAGGAACCAACAGAACCAAAACAAGCTGGAAAGTTGAACCCTGTCGCTGCCCACAGTGAAAGGATTTAAATATGAGTGAAAGTGTGGCTCCAAAATGGACCCTCCAACCTCGACTGGAACGTGCAGCTACATGGCCTAGCCAAAGGCCTTCTGCAAAAAAAAAATCTAATCAGACGAGATGATTGAGCGGTTCGGCCAGAGCAACAAGAAGCGTGTGTAGAATAATCAAGGTGAAGTTTTTGAACCCAAGAGCTCTATAATAACGTCGAGCATGGTAGTGGCAGTATCATGCTATGGGTCTGCCATACTGATATAACGGTACATACAAATCACAGTTTAGGATGATTTCGTTTCAAAAAGTGGTCACTATAGGGAGGGAGGGATGGATGAGATTGTTTTGACATTTGAGAATAAAAACAGGTTTATATCAGTTTGGAGTTGTTTTATGTTGAGGCATTCCAGTTTACGAGATGTACTTGAATGCACCAGGTCAGAGGGAATCCTGGTGTGTTGTACTATCTCCTATGCTGTGCAATGTTTTGGACAGGTTGAATGCTGCAGACAGCTTCTTATTCCCCAGAACCAGGGATGTTTCCATTCAGGTGAGTAAATCAGTCAAGTGCAGCGTTACATATCTTATTGCTTATTGAAAAATACGTACGTAGACATAAAGTTCTGGATCGGTCCATCTTTCTTTCCCTACAGTCGCTGCATGAGAAACCTTAATGTTCCCAAACAAGAAGGCCATTCCTACAGCCCAACGTTGGACTGCTATATCCTAAGGCCCCAGCCATAAATAGGGTTTGGCATCGAGTCCCGAGAATCGATTGGACCTGGGACTAACATTCGGATTCTTTCGAAATCGTTTCAACTCATAGTTTCGACACCCAGTTCCACTCCCACCACCTTCAGGGTGACTCTTACATGTTTATATACCAACAGCTGCTCAAGTGAGGATTCATTAATGCACACTGGGTGCAAAGGGGGGGGGGTCTTGTTCATCATGAGCAGGAAGATGGAGCAAGGATCTGCAGAAAACATTACCGCCATTGTAAGAGGCCCAAACGAGCCATTTTCTCCACATATCTGCAGAGTTAAATGAGGGTGCAGCAGCTTTCATCAGGGCGCACTTGCTGCTCACCTTTCATCTAATGACGACGGAGGAAATGTGCTTTCTGATGCCTGCCTCGCTGCAGCTCGAGAGCTGATGATGCACTACACAGAGAACATCAAAGTGGTGCAAATCACCACCAGCTGTGTTTAGAAGGGGCTGGAAAGTTGCAGCTCGCACAGTTTCTACGGTTCAGGGCTGCTGAGTTGTTGCTCAGGTTTCTGTTACTTTCACGTCCAGATTTCAGCAGAGGTTTGATCTTAGTTTGCTTTTCTTACCAAACTAACATTAGAAGAATTTTAGAAACTTTATATATGACATACCTGTTTTTAACTGGACTTACGAACCTCCAACTATGACACTTTTTCACTCTAAACTAAAAGGGGTAAAAAAGCTTCAATATGATGACAAACCTTGTATCAACCCACCAAGGAATCAGCACCCAATATTTTAAGTCCATGTTTCTCCAGAACATCCGACACATGCTTGACTGGATTCAGATCTAGAGAACTGGTGCAATCCATGGTTGCTCTGGAAATATCTGCAGTGAGGTAGGGAGCATTATCCTATATGAGGAGGACATGGCCATCAGGGAGTACAGATCCATAACGAGGGGGACGGGGCAGGGGTTTCCCTGCAGAATATTGTCCAGAACCAGAGATCTCAGTCCTTCATGTTCGTTTTAGAATATAAAATAATTTATGGCAGATATTTCCACAGTGGAATGATTTAAAATGTGGAACATAGAAAACCAGAAAACAGGAAAAAATTACTTAAGAAAAGGAAGGAAGTTAAGGAAAGAAAGGACACTAGGAAGGAAAGATGCAAGAAATCAAGGACAAAGTAGGAAAAAAGAAAGGAATTAAAGAAGGACAAGAAATGAAAGAAAGTAGGAGAAAAGAAAAGGTGGGAGGAAAATAGGGAGGGAAAAGGGAAGGGAGCAGATAGGGCACAAGGAAGGAAGGAAAGACGGGACACTAGGAAGGAAAGAAAAAAGAAAGGACCCAAGGAAGGAAGAAAGGGAGAAAGAAAGCAAAGAAAGGAGGTAGGACACTGCTCCACTTTTAGAGAAGTGTGTTGATGTGGTTCCTAGGATCAGGATGACCTCAGGATCCTCCCTTTTCGAGATTTTCTATGTGCTACTGGGAAGAGACCCTGGAGCAGACCCAAAACCTGTTGAGAGGACCAAATATCTCTTCTGGTCTGGGAACGTCTTGGGATGCCCTCAATTTGAGCAGGAGAGATACTGGGTTTCCATCCTGGACCCCTTCCTACCAGGAACTGATCTAAGATAAGCGGATGGTCAACACAAGCCACTCTACTCGATCTTTGCTCATCCATGAGTTTATCTAAGGTTCTCTGGTCCACTCTGTGTAGTTCTGACCCATGTGGACCAGAACAACCTGCAGGGCTACATGCTTTAGGGTTTAAAATATTAAGACACTGCTTAGTTTTTACAGCTTTAATGCTCTGAATCGGAGAAAGTCTGAGTGAAGACAAAGAGACACCCATAATCTAAAGATATGAGAGCTTCAGTCAGCACATGTTTTTCTTCGTTGGTTCTGCAGTAAAGTTGCTCATTCAGCTGGCATACTCTAATCCCCTCGACTGGAGAAATTTAATTGAGAACGTGCTCGCCGCTCTGAGTCCACAGTTAAGGTCATCCTGGGCTGTTTACGGCCAGCCGACCAGATTATCCTCACTCATTATGCTCGCTGTTTTGATATGGGCCTTTGAGATAAGGAGGCTGCTGGAAAACGCATTAGTAGCTGTTCAGATTTCCATCAGTTCAGCTTCCAGGCGCTTTCTTTGTTTACACTCCATTTACCAGCGAGGTTCCTCAGTCCTGGAAGGCGCTGAGGAAATGGACGGATGTTTTTCTTATTCCCAGAGGGACAAACGAACTTCAGATTTACAGGACTGGATGACAGAAATGTTCACACACAGATTCCTGCCTGTTTGAGGACACATATTTGGCTTTAGAAGCCAGACGAAAATAAAGTTGCCAGCTGGAAGGTTGTTAACAGTTGGTGATACTGAAACTGTCTCCGTTAAAACTAGTGAAATATGACATTTCCATGCACAGGCTGGAGGTCATTGCCTTCATGAAAACATGTCCAGCCAACAGCTCACATCTTCAGACCAAGCCCAGAGTGGGCCAGTGGCTGCAACCAACACAAGGAGCAGAAAAGGTCAAATTACGTCTGGAACGAAGCGCTGAAGGAGCTGCTGGATCAATTACAGGCAATTAATGGTGCAGATTTGAAGACTGATTACTGAGAACAGGTTCAACTAGAGCTCAGGCAGGTTCATATTAACTAGGTTTAGAAAGTTAAATCCAAAAATGAAAAAACATCAGAAAAAAGGAGGAACATTTTCCATTATAACTGGAAACGACAGAAATATCATGATTTCACAAATTAATTCATAACGCAGCAGGTCTATGGTGTTTGGGTCCAGACGTTTGGTGGGTTTTCATCCTTGGAAAGTTACTTCTTTTGTCTTAAATTACACTAAAATATTTTGTTTAACATTTAAAAACTTTTTAAAAAGGAGGAAACTGGGAACCATGAAGTCCATTTTGAGTTGAATTTCAAACCCTAAACAGTTGGCTGCAGTGTCTGAGTGAATGGACCCTCTCCGCTCCGTCTCTGGCGCTCTGACAGCTTATCAATGAGGGGCAAACAGGACAGCCTGGCCCTTCGCCCAGAGCTTGGCACCGCGGCGCCATCAGAGAGCCGAGAGAGAAGGTGGAGGTTCAGCTGAGAGACACGAGGAGCTGATGGAAGCTGGAGGCTGTAGCTCTGCGGGCAGATGGTTCAGATGTGATTCCCATCAGGACGAGTATACGAGCAGGATCATCTTGAAGTGGATCAGCTCGCAGTGGGACTCCGTGTCGAGGCGACAGAAGCACAACGCTCCTCTGATCAGATCAGGGTCATGAATATCAGCTCATGAATATTTTAGCGATACAGGATGTCTTTACTTCGCTCCTAATATCACAAATCTAAACATGTTTCCTGACTCCAGTTATTTTCTGCTCTACAGTTAGTTTCTGATTTCATGGTGAAGATGTTTTAAACACCTGCAGGCCACAATCTACTGATCCAGAGATGTTTTTGGAAAGAAATGTTGTCAAGTACATTCAGTGGGTCGATGTTTTCTTTAGTTTTCCTTCCAAATTAAAACACAGGCAGCCGTCTGGGAGTCCTGGTTCAGGTCCTACAGTCATGGTGAAGCCGATCTGACCTTTACCTGGTTCTTAAATGTTTTAAATCTAACCACAAGTGTAAAAAAAACCCCAACAGATTCAATAATCATTAAATAAAGATGATGTCCACCCGATTATCCAAAACCTCCTTTAGAAGCCATAACTCTCTGTCAGAACCTGGTGAAGACATTCTGGCCCACTCTTCTTCATTATGCTGCTTTAGTTCATTGAGTTTTGTTTCTGCAAAGCAGTCTAAATCCATCAGGTGGAGGTCTGGTCTTTGCAACACCTTGATTCTACTCTTTATCAGCAGATTTGCTCCTGTGTTTGGGACCATTGTTCTGTTGATGACCTAGTCTGGACCCAGGTTCTGCCTCACATTGGACTCTAGAATACTTTCATACACAGAAGAGCTCATAGCCGACCCAGTGACCATAAGGTGCCCAGGTCCCGTGTCTGCAAACAACCCCATGCCATCACCCCGCCATCACTGTGCTCGACAGTTGGTTTGAGGTGTCTCTGCTTTGCATTAGGGTCAAACCTCTCTACTCTGCTCAAAGAACATTGTTCCACAAGTACTGGTCCTCAATAAGATACAAGACAAGCTGATATATTATGATTATTTTTTTAAGTGGCACCCTGGGCAGGTCACCAGTTAACACAGGGAAACACAGAGGAGTACCCGGGGAGAAACCATACGTGTATGAGGAGAACATGCAAACTCAATGCAGAAAGACTCTTGCTGCATGGCAACAGTGTTACCAACTGCACCACCGTGCAGCCCTGATAAAGACCAGATCGTATTTGTTGTGTCCTGATGAGCATAACTCTAGAATGAAAGAGGGCGGACTTTCTTTTTACCATCACTGCGCTTACCTGAGTGTTCTGAGGGTGATAAAGGATGAAACAGCTGCTGTTCACATCCCCTGTTCTAGCAGCAGAAGGCAAAAATAGCTCCACGCCAATCCAGCATCACTTTGCTCTCCTCTGTTTTCATGTTTGTAATTTTCGTGTAATTTGACAACCTTCAAAGCAGCTTCCCCAGAGAGATGATTAAAACTACTTTCATTCTCGACTCCGTTTGATTCTGTTCAGGAACTGAATCAATAACTCTCCCGGTGTCGACACAATGTTTCAGTCTCCATAATAAGCCGCTCTGATTGTTAGTCTAACTGCTCCATTTCTCCTGGCCGCCAGCAGATAACAATCACATTAAAATGTTCATTTTGCAGCCCGGAGACAAACACGAAGAGGCGGCCGGGGCTGCATTCATTTCCTACATCATGTGGTCAGTCTCCGCCCGACACGCCGGCTGCGGACAATAAATCTATTTAAATGCAAATCAAACGCGCCTGCAGCGTCTTTTTCTCCGTGTGCAGAGTTCATAGGAATGTGACCGAGGGAAGGAAACGGACGGATGAATTGATCAACAAATAGTCAATGAAACATTCAATCTGCAGGTTTGTTGCTACATCAAAAAAACCTTTTTTAGAAATCTAACCTATCTTTATAATCATGACTTTATTAATTCCTGCTTTTAATAGAGAGATGTAGTAAAAGAATCAAAGTTAATGCAAAAATGTTTAACACTGTCACCATGTTTTTTCTGTAAAACCAGAAATCTGATGTTCAAAATGAAAACAGAAAAGCTGTTTAATATCACTAAAATAAGTTTGCTGTTGTAAACAGGATGTTCACTAAATGCTTCAAAAATAAAAACGTGCTTAATTTCAATATTCAGTCTAATTCATCCATTTATTACATTACACCTTGAAGTTATTTAATTTTGCACTAGTCTGTGGTTTCTGCAGATTGTTGACATAATCAAATATCAACACTTCATCTACCTCGAATCTAAACTCATTCAAATTCATGTCGTCTTCTGCAGTTTATCAAGAGATTTTGTTTGAAATCTTTCCAAAATAACAGATTTTCCTTTGATTATCACATCCTGACGCAATCTGAGTCAGAAAAAAAGAAGTTTCATTAAAAAAAAAAAACAAGAAAAACTTTAATTACAAAAAACACACAAACCTTGACTCTTCGAATGGAATCAAATAATTCAAACTGGTTTGTTTGTCATTCAGATTCTGTTTTTTTAATCAAAGCTCTCATAAAACCTCCATAGAAAGAAAACTGAGGACAGTCCAGTTATGAATCCATTAGTTTCAGTGTTGACCTGCAGGGACATAATCAAGGACACGTCGTCGCTTCCCGTTCTCAATAAAAGCCTACATGATTGAACCTCACATTCAGCATTATAGAGGTAAACAGTTTTATTATGAGTCAAACAGCATGTCAGCTCAGCCCAAGTAAGGCTGAAGTAAGATTTTATTTTACAGTAGAGACATCAGGAGACCTGCTTGGGTTCCTGAAGACAACGTCGACACTGAACCAAGAGGAACAGCTTCTCAATCATCTCACCTTAGGACTAGTTTTTAAAAACCTAAGAGTTGGAGTCTTCATCCTGTCACATCCCATCAGAAATCCCCTTGCTGTTAACAGCCCAGCAGGAGTCTTTTATACTGAGGGGATGTTTTGATTTCCTGTCCGATATCCTCCGTTCCAGGGCTGTTTTCTGGGGTACAGTTCTACCAAAACTGGAACGGTAGAAGTGTAGGCGGCTTCTTTAAGCTAGCTGAATGGCAATGCAAAGCAACAGGTGGGGAGGGGGAGCAGTACTAGTGGTCACTCCTGGTATCTCATTAAAGAATTTAAAACTGTAGAAACGATACGCAAAACTTTTTCCCAGAGAGTGGGTGTGAGCCGTCTGTCAGCTGTGTGTAACAAACGACAAACAGGAACAAACCACGGCAACATGTCAGACAGTTTTCTCCTCTTACTTTACATCTGTTTTAACACCGCAACACCCTGATGTTAGTTCTGCTTGAGGTAATCATACTTTCCGAACTGTATGCTGGGCCCAAGCATACACTGGACACACTTAAATTTTAAGAGCTAAAGAAAGTTAATCTTCTCCATGACTTAGCATCTGCAGCCTCTGTCAACACAGCCAGCATGAACAAAGGCACGTTCATGCCTTCAATCTGCAGCAACTTCTGCTTGTTAAATGCTTCACATCAGTGCTATAAGCTCCTGGTGCATCTTCACTTTACAGACAAACTAAATTAAAGCCAGAGGAGCATTATGGAGACAAATGCACTAAACAGATGCAGCCTTTAACCGTCTGATTTTCAGAGTTTAGACTGATTGAATGAGATTTTTTACCAAAGCATGGCTAGACTACATGATGCAGAGCACAGGGATTTATCAAAAAAACACAAAGTCACTGAAGATTCGGAGCTCTACTGTAAGTCATGTTTCACCTCCTCTTTGGTCCTGAAATCACTTCCTGTTCTTCTGTAAACTGGATTTCTCTCATCATTTACATCCTGCAGCACAGATTTACTTGTTTTCCAGAACTAAATAGACCTTTTTGCTGTAAAAGGGCTGAAAAAAAAAAAAAACACACAGATTCCTGCCTGTTTGAGGACACATATTTGGCTTTAGAAGCCAGACGAAAATAAAGTTGCCAGCTGGAAGGTTGTTAACAGTTGGTGATACTGAAACTGTCTCCGTTAAAACTAGTGAAATATGACATTTCCATGCACAAGCTGGAGGTCATTGCCTTCATGAAACACCTTCAGACCAAGCCCAGAGTATGGGCCAGTGGCTGCAACCAACACAAGGAGCAGAAAAGGTCAAATTACGTCTGGAACGAAGCGCTGAAGGAGCTGCTGGATCAATTACAGGCAATTAATGGTGCAGATTTGAAGACTGATTACTGAGAACAGGTTCAACTAGAGCTCAGGCAGGTTCATATTAACTAGGTTTAGAAAGTTAAATCTAAAAATGAAAATACATCAGAAAAAAGGAGGAACATTTTCCATTATAACTGGAAACGACAGAAATATCATGATTTCTTTATTGATCTAATTTTAATTTCCTCTAACTGAAGATATTAGGAACCTATCTTAAGAGTAAATATATTTCAGCAAACAGAGTCGGAGGGAACGTGCCGACACGTTCCTATGTGCAACAGATTAACAATGCTGGTCAGAACTGGGGCAGAAATGTACACATCTGTCCGCCAGAATTTTATTTATACAAATTACAAATGTGGCGCAAGCAGTCGTTTGACACAGTGTTTAATTACAGGCAGACTGGGCTCACAGCAGAGAGCTTGTAAAACCCTCCATAAGGTACCAGTTTGTTAGGTCTCCAAGGTACTGTCTCAGACAGCGGTTCTCTTGATATTCTCCACCTCACTGGTAAATCACCAGTAAAATCTACACTTTATGAACTCAGACTCGACTACTGCTGTCAGTCAAATTGGATGGACTTTGTGTTATGCACCGAGGCGGAGGTCCGTCTTTCTTCTGTAATGTTTGCATCAGTTCTCAGCTGACTGTGCTCATTAAAATGCACGTACCCGCCGTGAGCTACAAGCCCAAACACAGAGTTTAATAAAAAGACTTTTGGAAACACTTTAACTATGGCTGTTTTTCTTAGAATACACAATTTATTCATTGTGGTTTACAAAGTAAAAATATCACGAACTTTATAATCGCTAATGTCTACAAAATGGAGTACAAATGTAACATTTTCAGCTTGTTTTCCTCATAAGTAAGAGCATTAAAGGCCAAATATAAACTTCATACTAACCGTCTCAGGCCTCGGGTTTAACCACAGACACAACTGCATTACCTCAGCCTGAGCTCGGCTGACTGACAGCACTGGACCAGGACCGGAGGGGGTGTGAGGCAGGCGGGAAGGTTCGGTGCCAGGGACGGGGCCCCACGCTCGCCACAGGGAAAACAACCGTTTAACATCCGTGATAAACCGGGATTAAGGACATGTGTTGAGCAAACGCCCTGGATTGTGATGTTTCATCTTCCTAGCAGACACCCAGCCAGGAGGGAGGAGGACCTAAAAGCTGAAATCTGGAGGACATCTGGCGAAACTCACCTTTAAGAGCCTTAAAAACCTCCAAAAAGGTCAATATTCCAATTATTACTGAAAGTTTTATCTAAATTAGATTAAAGTCTCACACAGGTAACTAAAATTTAAATGTAGCTGTTCTTACTGTGGTCCAGAAGAAATTCAACAGCATTACAAGGCTTTTATTGAGCAGGATAGATCTGGTGGTAGAAAAGGTTTATTAAATCTAATCTAATTAAATTTAATAACATAAAACAGCTGCTAAATCTAGAGTTTCTGCAAAGTTCAGTAAATTAATTAAAGACTTTAAGATTATGATTTAAATGATTATTTTAAAGTTGAATGTCGAGGGGTACATTATTTCTGACAGGTGCATCATGGGGTTTGTGGTTTGTCACGTCATAGTGACACATGACGTGACAATTGTTCAGGCAGAACTATAAATGATCGCTGCCAGAACAATCCTCAAAATAATAAAAAAACTGATGGAAAAAGCAACGAATGAACAATCAAGATTGTAAAAACACACAACTGTTCTTTAAATCAGACTAACTTAAATTAGTTGTGACGGAGGAAAACGGAAGTTAACGAGGTGAAGCAGACCAATGACAGAATAAAAACATGAATCTACTCAATAGTGGACAGCTCAGTGGAGAAGAAAGAGCAGAACTGAAGCACAGGGTCAGAAAAAAGTCAAACAGGAAGCTGCAACGGTGCAACAAATGGCTCTGAATGAACTACGACTGATAAAAGAAGGCTGGCTCAGTTCTGAACCTCTGGAGAAGATTGTTCAAAGAAAATGATGGAAAACTGAACATCATCTTAACAAAACTGTGCTTCAGTCAGAGGCTGCAGTAACACAGACCAATGCAGGAGATCCTTCCTGTCATCAGTTTGAGTTCTAAAAAGTGTTTATTTCCCTTTAGTTTTAATAAACTGCCCTCCTCTACAAACAGTCCATTGATCAAAACACACACATCTTTTCTGCTTATTGATCAGAATGATGTTCAGCCACTGCTGCTTATATTGTTCTACTTTACAGATAAACTCTCAAACTAATTTGTTTCTGGTATCAAGGTTCAACGAGGTTTTCAGAACCGCTTAAAACTTTCCATCAAAAGGTTCAAAATCCATTTACTGGGATCCCAAAACATCCTGAAGCCAGTTTGCTCCAGCTGGATGGAACAGCAGCGAGGTTATTTCAGCAGCAGCAGGAATAACTGTTGCCTTTCAGTTTTAAATAAAAACAAAAAGATCATTTTTATATTTTTTGCGGAAATACCATTAAACTATGGTATTTCTCACAAAGAGTAAAATTGTTGGAGCTAAATTACTGGTCAGTTTTCTTTTGCTATTGTTCATTTTCTCTTTTCATTTATGTACGTTAATCATTTTTGAGATGTGTTTATAAAAGCTAAAATGATCCATTAACCAATTAAAATTCACTTACTTTTATTTAAAAAAAAGCTAAAAGATGCAGATAAAATAAAAACATAAAACAAACAGGAAAAAAACAAGACAAGCTGAATTTAAAGCAATGAATTGTGAGCGCTTTTTAAGTTTTCTAGTTTTCTGATGATATTCCTGTACTCTGAGAGGAGGATGGATGGGGGATGGATGGGGGAGGCAGACAGAGTCACAGAGGGGACAGGAGGGGTGAGGATGAGGAGGGGGGCAGCAGATGGACTCCTGCAGACAATAGAGGCAGACAGATGCAGCCACAAAGAGCAGAAACCTCTCAGCCAAATGCACAAAAACACTGAGCATAACATCCTGATCTGAATCCTGAATGTGTTCAGACTGAAGCGGGATTCATGCAAACACCAGCTGAACCACCAGCAGAACCACCTGGGAACCGATCACTTAAAACCTCAGGAAACCTTAAGGGTTTTCATGCTTTGTAGTATTTTTTTGTGCTGCTGTTCTTAGATCAGGACCCGGACTGTGGTCTTATTGGGTCGTCCAACTATAGTCATCTACAGGTATCTGGGTCCAGAAAGCCGGTTTCAGTGTGTTCCTCATACACCTGGTACCAGGAACATTTAGAGTCATTCTGATGGTTTGGAGTTAGCTTTCAGAAGAGCCAAGAAGCAAATATTTACTTTAGCTTTGTCTTTTAACCTCCAGTATTTCCTGAAGACTGAGGGACGTGTTTGAGTTAAATCTGACTGTAAAGAATTCAGCAGTTTTCCCTGAAACTGAACATCAGCGCGCGTCCCGTCTGCGGCTCTGCAGACATTTGAGAACTTCCTGCCATCGCCCAGAGGGACTGCGAGGAGGACAAAGGGACGGCTTTCCGTCGTCGCCCCCCCCCCCAGACAGGAGGACAGCCTGAGGCAAAGAGGAAACATCCCAACAAGCATGCAGAGGAGGGGGGCTTTGCTTCTGGGGGTGGGTGGTCTCCATGATGGGAAGGTGGGGCTCTGCCTCCACCGGCTGCCCAGCGATGATGGAGAGACGATTTCTTTCCTCTGAATCACTCAGAAGTGTTTTTGAAATGTGAGCAGAATGATCCTTTAACATGAATGTTTCAAATGACAGATTTCTGCCATGAACTTGAACTTTTCCACATTCTGTCGCACTGCAAACACCAACATCAGTGTATTTTACTGGGATTTTATGTGACAGACCAACATAAAGCTGTGCATGACTGTGAAGGACTGTAAAATTGAGTAATAAATGTTTTTTTTAAATATTTTGCAGATACAAATTTGAACAGCTCAGCGTGTGTTTTTATCTGCCCTCATGAGTCAATGCTTTGTAGAGTAAACTCTCCCCACAGTTACAGCTGCAGGTCTATTTGATGGTTGTTTTGATCACTTTTACACATCTAAAGACTGTTCCTTTTATGTTATTTTTTAAAATGTTGTCTAAAGTTTATTTATTTATATTTTATGTCTGCAAGTGCATGAAACCAAAGGCAAATTCCTGGTTTGTGTTCAGAAACTTAATTCTGATATTTCTGTCCATTATTCTTTGCATAATAGGTCGAACTCTTTAAGATTGAATGGAGAGCTTACATGTTTAAGCCTAGCCACAGCTTGCTAGTTTGATTTACATCTGGACTTTGACTGGGACATGCTTCCATATCAATATGCCTTGATCCAAACCGCTCCATTGCAGCTCCAGCTGCATGTTTAGGCTCGTTGTCCTGCTGGAAGGTGAAACTCTGATCCAGCTTCAAGTGTTTTGCAGCCTGCAGCAGATTTTCTTCTCAACTCTGCTGGAAATCCTCCCCACAGGATGATGCCTTCACTGCCATGTTTCACTGTGGGGATGTTCAAGTGTAGTCCAATCTGACCAGAGCACCTTCTTCCACACGTTTCCTGCATCACAGCAACCTAACCCTCCTTTAAACTTCTCCAACACCTTCTCCCTGACCTGTCTTGGTCTTAGAGATGCTGTTTGTTCTCTAATGTTCTCTAAAGAACCCCTGAGGCCAGAAGCAGAACAGCCAGATTTATACTGAGATTACATTAAATGCAGGTGGACACTAATTAGGTGACTTCTTCTCCGCATCTTATTTAGTGGTATCAGAGTTGGTCTGTCACATAACATCTCAATTTAACACTGAAGCTTGTGGTTCTGTTTCACAGTCCAAAGATCATCTTAAAATGACCTTCAAAAAGCTTAAGGAACAACTACAGAACATCTAATGGTTTAGTTTTGTCCTGCTCTGGATAAATGTCCTCAAACTCTGCTTTGGACCTTTGAATCCATCTGAAAGCTTATCTTTGTTTGTTTAGCAGGTGTGAAGCTCCGTTCCTCTGCAGACGTTCTCTCTCTATCTCCGTCTCCTCCTCCTTGCCTCACTGAGTGCGACAGCTTCCAGTATCAGCTGTTTGGTTTGAGCCAGCAGGTAAATATTGGCCGAGAGGATGTGAAGTGAACACTTTCCACTTCTGCTGCGGGGCGCCTTAGATAAGTATTTTTCATTCTGTGCTCTGAGAAAAAAAGCAGGAGCTTAGAGGAGGAGGATGAAGATTATTTTGAAAGAAGACCACAGGTCCTGCCCATTATTTTCTTACATTTATTTCTCTCCACTCATCTGTCCCTCTGACGGCTGCAGCCCTCATCTCAGCTGGATCTGAGCCGTTGATTCCTTAACTGCATCCTTCACTTCTCTTCACAGCCTACCTTGTCTGGTTTCATTCAAACTGCTGATCCTCTGAGCAGCTTCATACCGACTCGGATCAGAACAAGAGAGAGAGAGAAAACCTGCGCCTGCGGTGATCAAAGTTTAACTCATCATCACATCGGTTTCATTAAAGAATTCCTGATTAATTTAAAAACAAACAATCTCATAAATAAATAAAAACATGATCTGCTGACCATCTCTCAGCTTTTAAACAAAAGTTTAAAATATATAGATTTTGATTTTAAAAATCTCCTTTTTGACATTTTTCATTTATTTTTGAAGTATCACTATGGTGTTTTATTTTCTAAGCTATAGTTTTGAAAAACTGCTTAATTCTTGGTTATAAAATTTCCTAAATATAACAAAATGTTTAGATGTTTTCTCATTGTTGTTGGAAATGTATCAAAGGTAGGCCTATAACCTAAATTAAAATATTTTTTAAATACAGCTAAATTAAACTGTGATGTTTGGACAGTTCCAGATTTACAAGCATTATAAAATGTTGATAATTAAAAATTTTATCTTTGTTTCTTCGTCTAGTTTTCGGAAAAACGTTAAAACTTTGAATAATGACAAAGTTTTTTCACTTCTTTAAGAGTTTTGTCACTTAATGCTAAGCAATTAGCTGCTATTTTCTGTTGTATTACTTTAATATTTCTGAATACTACTCCATTACTTAAAAATATAAGTGATAAAGGTTCACCTCATTACGTTTGCAGCCGAATGTTTTTAGTTTCAGATTTTGGGTTTTTCAAGCTAAGGCCAGACCCTCCTAGTGACCTGAAAAGTCCAACAAATTCATGTTTGATCCAATTCATTTATTAGGGACTAACACACCGTAGGTGTACACCAACAAACACCTTGTTGTATTAATAAATAAATCTCATGAGATATTTCCTTAAAACAATGTGGGCCCAAGCATTCAGCCTTGCAGGTGAAAGTGACCCTGGTTCTTGTGTGATCCGGTTCCCTTCATCTCAATTCGCTTCATCCACCCGATTCCAACGAGCTTAAGAAATAGTCGACCCCACCAGTGTCAGCGCCCCCCCATTATTGGTCATCTGAAATCACTTTAAATTAGATCCAGACATCAATAGGATGAGTCGATTTTTAATTTGCCGTTTATTCCAGAATCAGGCCGCCTTTATTATTATCATTATTATTGCGTCCTTCACATGAAGAGACGACACCAAACATCATCTAAACAGAGACGAAAGGTTTGAATGGATTTCTAGATCTATAGCTTGGATTGTTCTGCAACTTGCTCTAATTTGTTTCTATATGTATTAATGTATAAGAGCAGCTGAATATAAACAGTGATAAGGAAGAAAGAGCTGACCTGATTATACCAAGCCCATATAAACCCAGAATATCTCCATTATATTGCTATAAAATAATTAAACTCTGACTAATATAGTTTCCAAACTCGACCAAACAGCCACAAAACCAGTTTCTGAAAAGACAAGAAGTTCTAAAATTAGTCTTAAAACTCAGCCTAAAACATCTAAATATGTCACCAGAAATACATTTAAATTAGGTCAAAATCTAGTCTACAAATGTCTAAAATCCAGTAGCACAAAATCAGGTATAGAACCCAGCTCAGTTCTTAAAACTTCCCAAAAATCAAGTTTAGACCCGTCCATAATAAGTTAAAAACAGCTGAAAGCATAATTAAAGTGTCAGAATTAATCAAATTTAAACCAAAACATAAAAACCTATTAAATGTGGTTTTTACATTACCCTAAACAATGTTCAAAGTCAGAGAGTGGACTAAAACAAGGCCTAAACCCAGTCTTAGGTTGGTTCTTAAGTCAAGCCATAACCAGGTTTAAATCTGGTCTAAACTGCAGCATGAAGACAAAAGTCCCAAACCAAGTCTGATGAAATTCAAATCCAAACTGGTTCCTGAATCAACCAAACCAATATAAAACCTCTCTTCTACCCAAGTCCAGAACTGGTCTTAAGCAAAGGCTGGTTCTTAACTGAAAACCAGGTATTGAAAACTACATTTAAATTAAGTCTAAATGTCATCCAAAACCATGTGTAAAAGCTCCAGACATAAGACCAGAAACAGGTCTGAACCCATTTCAAACCAGACCTAAAGACGTTCTGAAACGGACCCAAAGGTCTATAACAAGGTTACCATCAGCCTGTTCCTGTTCCCTATGAACATCTGTCTCCTCCATCAGTCTGAACAGCAAATCTGACTCTTAATCTGACCTCGGTCAGATGACCTCCTCAGAGGTTCTATTTTTGGTGACTGAAGACATTCGTCTGTCTCCGCCGATTCAGAGCGAATCCTAAACACTGACAAACCTCCTGAAACTCTCCAGGGAATCATTTAAGAGCCCCTCTCTTTGTCGTATTACGATGTGGAGAATTGATCTTTCTGATTGGGTCTAATTATACCTCAGGGAGGTAAAAGGAAGGTGCTCTTCACTCTTTGGATGCATGAGGATCTTGGCAGCGACTCAGAAACTGAAAACTGGCCGACTTGGTGTCAATCTGCCGTTGTCATCGGAACAAACGGCACCAGCAGGGATTTCCTGTTTCCTTTCTCAACAAAGCTCTGCTGTTACACTGAAGGAGCACTTTTAATCACCTCCTTAAGTTAACAGCAGCATTAATGAGCTCCGCTGATATAAACAGCTTCTACGACACGATGGTTGTAAGCAAAACTATATAATAATTCTGCTTTAACCAGCTGAGGAGATAAAATGCATATTTACAGCATGAACCTGTAAAACTGATTCAGCCTTAATTACACACACCAATGCTCTGCAACAATTATCCACCCATCACAGACTTGTTTTAATTAGGTTTCCTCTCTCCTGCAGAACGCCACGCAGCCGCAACACAAGGCCAGAATCGACTTCCACTCCGTAATGAATCGCAGCGCTGAAATTAAACTGACGAATAATGAATCTCTGGCTCTTTTTTCTTTTACTTTTCCTCCCTTCCTTTGGTCTGCAGCCTGAGGAGCTGCTCACGTTCTTCAGCATCCCCCTGCAGTGACCACAGCTGAGAGTAACTGCAGAGAAATAAACCCCAGACCTTTCCCAATTACCATTTAAGAGCCATTCTTTGAAATTTTCCAGGTCTAAAGCTTCATGGTTCATCTGATTATCCTTATTTTATCCTGTATTCTTCCATCCCTGCACTTCAAGCAGCAACACATTCCAGAAAACCTCTGTTACATTGGAGATCCAAAGAAATGAAGAGTTTCAGGTGTTATTTGTGTCCTTTTCTTTCTCCAAACACGTCTGAAGGTGTCCAATAGTACAGGCTCTTCTAAATTCTCCAAGATCCTCTACTGGGGGCCAGTCGGGACAGCATTCAGGCCAGTCCAGGAGCAGTACCCTCTTCTTCCTCAGCTGTCCCATTTAAAAGTGTGCACAATGTGGTTTTATATGAATGTCCATAGAAAAAAAAACACCTTTTTCAAAACATATTTAATTCATTTATGATGCTTACATTATTTTACTTTTCAGAAGTTAAAATATTCCACAAAATCTACCCGTGTCAAAACTGTTACCCTTTATTAGTCATTTGTGTCTCCTTTATGCTGGAAAATGTGGGCTAATCCAAGTCTATATAGTTCTTGAGATGTTCAGCCACCGAATCAATATTAAAATGTTTTTGCAGGATTGATTAGAGTGAAAAATTGTCTGATTCTGAATTCTAATCCAATCAACTGCTTCTTGAGTCAATTGATCCTGTTTATTGTTTCCAAAGAGTAAAAAGTAAAGTACAGAATCCTGACTTTCCTGATTGAGGTTAATTAGCAGATTTACACAGAAAACTAAAAACACAAACGTCTGTTTAAACCCATGAAGACTTAATAGTAAAATCCTGGACCCAGATTCAGATCCCCAAAAATACTTTAAGATCACTTTAACATTTTAATTTTCCCGTGCTACAATAAATGTGCAAAGTTTGACGAGATGGATTCAGAAGATTCTCAGAAAACCGGTACAATAAACAGGATGATGCAGACTTTCACCTACCTGACCGTTCTGAAGCTCATTGAGGCCTTTGCACAACGTCTGGTTCTGCAAAAGAAAACAGGAAAACTGTTGATATAATAATTAGACCAACTGTGAAAAACAACAAAACATGCAGGAAACTCCTTCAGGTACAGCCGACAGGGACAGAAATTTGAAATAAATACTTTTGAAGATAAATTTTTACTCCACAAAACTTGATTTCATTGGTTATTGCAGCTTTAAAATGACTGGAATTCATCTACACAAGTCAACGAAGGCCAGAGAAGTAAGATGTTTCCATAAATTACTCCTGAATCTTAGAAAAATCAGGTGCAGAAGTGGAAAGCAGTCAAGGAATGAAATGATTTATTTCCTCTTTCTTCTGATGCACGCCGTGCTCCTCGCCCTGCGAGCACTTTAACAAACACCAACACACACCAGAGAACCCTCAGGAGGCAGAAACGCCGCTGTGCTATCACAGCTGGGCCGATCTCGGCCGTCACAGCGGGATCCGGTTCCATTTGTCATCTGTAATCTAATGGATATATGCAGGAGCGTCTGCAGAGCCCAGCAGAAAGAAAACTCAGTCCAGACTTTATCGTTCTGCAGCCGAGCAGGCGGTGGTGACACGCCACAAACAGTGAGCAGACATTCAGACAGACAAATTCATTCGGTATGCATTGCTTTTCACACGGGGGAAATTTGGAAGCTGAGCGCTGATAGTTTCTAAATCAGCTGCAGGAGGGAGTTAAGGTGTGAAGCATCAGAGGGATTATTGTTGCCTCTGAGTTTGCTGAGAGCTGCTGCAGGAGAATCAGTCTGAGGTTACTCAGCAGAGGTGGATTCATGACCGACGGCGACCTCTCAGCTTTGACAGCAGCACAGAGGGGGCGGGGACGAGTTATTTTTCTATTTCCAGGCTGTTATGGTGTAAAAATCTCACGTCTGAGAGGATCCATCAATGTATGAAGCAAAATGTATTTAGAGCATTTTATTCTACTTTATTTCTCCCAACATAACAGACCATGACTGGTCCGATGCCCACATATTTACAGGCCGAGCATCTGCTTAACGTGCACACAAGCACAGACGGCTGCTGCTTCCCTGTTTGAACAGGGAGGATTTCAGAGAACATCAGGAACTGTTTGGCTAACTCTGATGGGCTTCATCCCTCAAAGCTCTGACTGTGACGTCTCCTGGGACACGGCGACCGCCTGCTTCCACTTCCACATTTAGGACCCTACAGCAACTGGGAAAGGTGCTGCAGGCAATTTTAATCAATTTGTCTCAGGAGAATTTCTCTTCTGAACACTTTTATTGATAATGAGAATGAACTGTAAAAATAAAGAGGGTTTATCCTCTTGGTACAATGAATGCTCATCAGCATTTAGGGAAAATGCTGATTTTTAGCAATGCAAGACCTAAAAACATTAAGGATGAGGGTAGCTAACTAAACTCTTTGCCTTTGCAGAACAAAGAGGAAAGGCTAATGGATCAAAACTAAAAGAATATTAGTAGAACTTCTAACTGAACTTGTTTGTCCCAGATAATTTATCACATAAGTTTAGCTTTAAATCCCAGTTAGCTTGGAGGATGCCTCATTTACAGTGTCTATTTATATTTTTTCATGTTACAACCACAGAATTCAATATAATTTATTAGTATTTTATGTGGCAGATCAACAAAAATGTGGCATATTTGTGAAGTGGATGGAAGAAAAATGTAACTTTCAAATGTTACTACAAACGTGAACCTTAAAAGTGCGGCGTGCATTTGTATTGAGCCCTCAGTCAACATTCCAGAAGCTGTCTGGACGTACACCTCCGGGTCTTTTGGGGTATGTCTCCACCAGGTTTGCTAAAATTGCTAAAACCCAGTCATACTGGATGGAAATCATCTATGAACATCAATGTTCAAGTTCAGTGTTCAACAGGATTTAGGTCTGGACTTTGACTAGGCCATTCTAACACATAAATATGCTTTGATCTAAGCCATTCTATTGTTGCTTTGTTTGTTTATTGTCATTGTCCTGCTGTAAGGTGAAACTCCACCCCAGTCTCAGGTCTTCTGCAGCCTCTAAGTGGTTTTATTCTAGAAACTTCACTTATCCAAGACATCTGACCAGCATCCCTGCTAAAGGAAAGCAGCCCAACAGTTGTCCTGTCAACAGATTCTCCCTCCTGAGCTGTGGATCTCTACAGCTCCTCCAGATTAACCATTAACATCGTCGCTGCTTCTCTATTTAATGCTCTCCTGGTCAGCCTTAGGTCAGTTTAGGTGGTTGTCCATGTCTTGGTAGGCCTTTAATTGGCTTAAAACTTAAGCTGAAAACTTGATAGCCATGATCAGAGTAGTTGGTCTTTAGGAAAAATTCAGCCCCATTCATTTTAAAATCGGTTATTGTTGCCCATCTTCGGTCCAGAGGAAGCCATCATAAAAGGTGCTGAAAATAGACAATTCTTCCTAATAATGTACATTAGGAGACGAAGAGGAGGCTAGGCCCAGACAAGCCAGCCTGAAGAGTAATTTCTAACACTGGCTGAGGTGTTGGAGGTCAGTCACAGGAAACCACAGGCGGACATCTGATGGGTAGAGGAGGTGTTAGGAGGCTGAAGCCTGGGGAGGAGGAAGGAGGAGAGTCCCTGGAGCGTCAGCAGCTGATGGCAGCATGAGGTTGAAACATGTGCCCACATGTCAGTGCTCAATTAGAAGTGTGCCTCACACATATTCACAGCTCCAGCAAGAGAAAGAGCCACTTAGTTACAGTGAAAATGACTGGAGCACCATTCAGGACACCTTTGGATACTGTCTGGACACCATAATTACATGAGGAATCCTTAGGATTACTCCAGTTACTAATAAACATCTAGTTTTCCACCATAATAGAGTTACCACAAAGAATATGAACGCACAGGATAAAGATATTTTCACATTGTCTGCAACCAAAATCTGATCAAACACAGCAACCAAAGCTATAAATACGTCAACAACCGGTGGATTTACCGCACAAAAATCAGAGCCTCACAGTACAGTTTCAGCTGTACTGAACCATTTTCCCTACAAATAAAAGGTGCACCAATTTCTATATCAAAATAAAAAATATATACAATTTGGGTCCCATGAGGTACATTTGAATTGATGTAAAAAACCTACAATCACATTCGGCCCAATTTCTCCAAAGCAGAGTTTATGTTTTATTAAAACTCAAGTCATAGTGTATTATTTGAAACCACGTTTTGTATGGAATTTAGTCCTTAGTGTGAATGTAGTAGACAACATCTAAATGAAATTTCATCATTTAATGATTAAAAATGTACAAATTTGATAAAATCCCCTAACAATAATAAAAGGAATTCCACAAGGCTTAATCCTTGGAACATTTTTTTAAATAATCTAATAATCTTTTTGAAAACTATGAAATACCAAATAAAAAAATGAAATAAAAACAGATTTTTAAAAAAATCTATCGTTTCAGATCAGTATCCTGGCTTCTTTATGATCTGAATGCAAAAAACAAAAACTACAAAACACAGAAGGTTTTAAAACATGATATAAAACAAAGAAGTGGACAGGAGTCTGCTTCATCATTAAGTCCAGAACAAGTTCTGCTCTCAGTTGACGCATGAAGAAAATCACTGTTTTCAGCAACATTTCCAACCTTGTAATATACTTGGACCACAATGTGCCTTTTGCACTTAATGTTATGTTCATGCTCCACAGGCAACCTATGTGAGGAAGAAAGACGTGACGTTTTTATGCAAAACCAAAAACCCATTCAGACACATTTCTGAATTCAAGAATTAAACCCAATAATGTTCCAAGGATGAATGAGGCAAAAAAGTTATCCTTTCCTTGTGACTGAATAAGAAAAACCCATCAACTTGCCTTCATTTCACCTTAATGCTTCTTGTATAGATGGTTCTGAACTTGAGCTCTTCATGCTCTTTCCAGAGTAAAAAAACAAGCCACTCGCTGGGTGGTTTCTTGCTTTTTACCTTCTGAATGAATAAAAACATGAAAGCTTTTAAAGCCAAGGTCCCCACACAAACATGTAAGAGCGGATCATTCCCAACCGAGCTTACGCCTCAGCTCTTTGCAGCCATTCAGAGCAGGAAGGTTTTACAATACTTTCCTCATTTTTATCTGCACCTGTCTGTTTTTCTTTTCTGTGCTTCATCTAAAACAGAGGGGAACCGTGGACAACAGGTCTCTGCAGGAAAAATGATTTGAGTTTATGAAGCTGCAGACGCAGACAGGCCTCTCAGTTTGCCTCCGGGAGCTGTAGATGATTCAGTCATTCATTTTAGCTCTGAAGCCACGGCTACAAACAGGAAGACGACGTCCCACTCAGTCTCCCACTATCACACAGCAAACTACCTTTTCATTAGGTGCAGGTAAATGAAATTGTCTTCCGTCTCTGCGGCTGCACACAAAGGAGCAAGTACAAAGAAAAAACCCATTAAAGACTGGAGAGACTGATCAGAGATCCTGCTGACCGAGTTATCTGCAATAGTGGAAGAAACACGTCAGGTTGCCGTTTTTATCAGACGTCATTATAGACTCTGATAAATCTGCTTTTCTGTTACACAAACCAGCTGAAACACCTTTAACTTGAGCTTGAATTATTCTTAAAATAGTTTTGACGTTCTAAAGCTGTTATTTCTGCTTTCACCGTTTTGTTGCATGATTACACATAAAACCTAGCCTGTTTATTACATCTTTTTATAGGTTATCCATCTAAATTAGAACTATTTATAGTAGACATAATTGTCAAATTTTAAATCAAAATACATTTATTTCCAGTAAAAGATGTTACAATTGTATTGATTGTTTTTAAGTATAAAGTAAATCAAATTAACAAAAATCAACTTCTGCACCGACTAATAAATATACCTAAACGATCATTGTTGACACGGATCTTCTCCACAGATTAGTAATGTCAAAGTATGACTGTAATCTAAGCATTTAAACTTAAATAAAAGATAAAATGTGTTTTCTGGGTGAGAAAAAGTTAGGACACCCTATCACCGATAACAGAGACTCTTCTTATAGCCATCTGGTCTTTGAGGAACGCTTGCCCCACTCCTCACTTTCAGCTGTCAGATGTTTGAGGAGTTTCTTGTCCGATTTGGGCTTTGACTAGGCCCAGGACTTTCTATTTCTTCATTCTCCAGTCTCTGGTGGATGTTCTGGTGTGTTTTGGGCCATGGACATGTTTCAGGGTCCAGTTCTGCTTCAGCTTTGTCTTTTTTCTTTCAGATGATCTGAGTTTATGGTGGATTCTTAGCTGCCACGGTCCTATTATAGCAAAACATTCCCAAACCATGATGCTTCCACCTCCGTGCTTCACATTTGGTTTGAGGTTCTCCTCCTGAAATGCTGTATTTGATCTATTCCAAGCATGTCCTCTATTCTGGTATCCAAATAATTCAGTTTGACACTCATCTGTCCAAAGAACGTTACTCCGGAGCTTCTGGTCTTTATCTACGTTCTCTCTGGAACACGCAATTCTTGCCTTCATGTTTTTCTTAGAGAGCAAAGGTTTCCTTCTTGCACACCTCCCATGGAAGTTAACTTAGTCAGTCTCTTTATGATTGTACAGACTTCTTTAAGCATCTTGCAGTCTGTTCTCAGGGTAAACTTCTTTGGACGGCCAGACCTGGGCCTGTTGGGAGGCATGTTGAACGTCCTCCACTTGGAAACCATGTCCTACACTATCTTATTTCTGAAGGCCTTGGACACCTCTATGGATCTTACCAGTATTGTGCAAATTCAGATTAAACATCCTAATGTTCAAATATGTTGAAAAACCAACATGCTTTCATAGGGTATCCTTTTTCACAACTAACTGAACTTTACAACTTAAGGAGTTTGTGTTTGAATTGGTCTGGTTTTGCAAATATTTGGGTTTTAAACCGACTCTGGACCAGTGTTTCTCAATCCTGGTCCCGTGGGTTCAATTTTTGAATGAATCTGTGATTAACAGGCTTCTGCAGCACTTGATGACATGCTGAGAAGGTAATGCAATTATTTAAATCTGCAGCAGAGACACATCTTAAACATGCAGGTCCAATAATGAGAACCACTGGACTAGACCATTAAGCTGGACATTAATCAGGGTTGGATGCCGTTCTTCATCCTTTACTGACTGTTTTTTAATTTGGTTGAGATTTAGTTTTAGATTTGGTTTTGAACTGATACTTTGACACATTTGTTTCCTGATTTTAAGATGAGGTGAAGCGGTTAAGGTGGTAACGCCTGGCCGGACATTGATCAGTGTAATGAGCTTTGCATGTCAGACCCTCTAAGAGTTGCTGCTCTCAGTCGAACCTCTTTCAGGCTTTTACATCATTACCGTTCTTTCACTCTCGCCATCATCAGAAGATTTCACCTGCCTGAACAATGGCTATGAATCACAGTAAAAATTTCACGTGAAAAGACTGAGGTGTTAAACCTACATTGTTTGGTTGTCCTTCGGAGAAACAATAAAAAAGGCTTCCTGGAATTCACAGAACATCCACTTATGAAAGCTGCTGGAGTGTTTCAGTCTTTCTCTGCAGATATTTTCAGGCTGAGCTTCATCTTTTCACTGTGAGAAGAGATTTCTGAGTGAAATCGAGCCTTTGTACTCCTCGTTCAGTTTTTCAACAAGAGCAGACCCTCCTAGCTTTGATCATTTCCGTGTAATGTTCCAGCACATAATGTTTCACAGGATTCCAATTTTCACTGAACTCTCATTTTTACTGAAGAAGCAATTTTCTGACTCAATCTCAGCCCTTCTGATTCGTCCTCTGCAACCTAAAACAAACCTAAAACACAGTTGGAGGAGATTTCATTCTCGTTTCCGTTTATTTCATCAGCGACTTCATTTCAGATCAATATCTCCCCCAAAGAAACCTGCAGAAAGTGAAGCCACATACAGTTTGTGTAAACATTTCTAACTCGAGAAAAAAACTAGCAGAACCTCAAACTGAAGCCGATTTCCTTCATCAGAAGGTCAGATCGAGCAGGGAAGTCTGCATGCTGATTGAGCTGCATGCAAAGCAACCTAACGGATAAATTATCACTAATGTGACCCAGAATCCAATTCCCAATGACCCAATCTATTATTCCCCTCAGATCCAGTTAGAGAAAAATATAATTTATGTTTTAAATCAATATTTTCTGTTTATGTATTAACGAAATGTAATGGTTTGTACATTTTTATGTTTAAACTCTAATATTCAGGTCTTAAAAAGACTTAAAAATAAGTTTTTGGGTACATGTAAAGTCCATTTATCAAGCTTTGGCCTGGATCTATAAGGCTTTTAAGCATTAGTCTGGTTTTAGTCTGGGTTTAAAATGGTTTTGAACCAGTTTAGTGCAGGTTTTAGACTAATTTTAGACATGCATTGATTTTAGAGCAACCAGGGATCCGTTTTAGTTTTACTTTGGACTGGATTTAATCCAGCTTTAGACTCATTCTGGATAATTTTGGAATCAATCAATTTAACTTTTATTCTCTTTTCGGATTAGATGTAAATATGAGTTGGACTGGTTTTAAATGGATTTTTGAATGTTTTTTTTTAAGTTTCCAGTTCTAGACTAAAGGGTAAGATGGCTATCCACTGGTTCCAATCTGATTTTACAACTGGTTTGACACAAAACCTTTTTTGAGCTGGGTGCACATTAAATTGAAATGACGTTCACAGTAAGATTGCTCTGCTCACGTTGAAATCTAAGCCAGGGTGAACAAACCTCCGTCTACAAAAGATAGTGGTAATGGCGGAGAGAATGAAGCTCAGGGTGCCACCCGAGGCATTTTTTAACATTAAGGTAAAGACAACAGGCAAAAAAAACGAGGAAAAACAAGTCGAACATCAGGTCAGTGAAGTTATTTCAAGACAACCAACGGACAAATCGACGTTAAAGCCCAAGTCTTCTGCAGCCAGAGGAGGAATGATGAGGGTCATGTCTGAATCGCACGTACCACGCTGACAACGCTGAACCATTTTCGATGATTTGTCACGAAATCCCGATGACCACAATGTGTCCGTACTTCAAAACCCCGACAATGTCACAGAGCGTTTTTACTGCGGCGATCGCTGATTGGTCAGTTGCTGACGAGCCTACTGGACTGATCGACAAGTCGCGTCATGTCAGTTACCAACGGTTTCACATTGGTCTCATTCCAGACTGGAAGTGAAGCACTTTTCCACTGGTCTTGGACTAGATCCGGGCTGGTTTCATACACGCCCTAGACCTGTTTAGGACCGTCTGTACACTGGATTTAAACCAGTTTTGGATTTGTTTAGGACAGATTGCCCACTGGTTTTTGGGCTGGTTTCAACCCAGGTCCATGTTTGTCTTGGACTGACAGTATACTGGATTTAAACCAGTAGAAGTAGGTGCCCACTGGTTCTGGAAAGGTTTGAAGCTAGTTTTATATTAGCTCTAGATTTGTTTCTTTTAGACAGGGTGTCCATGGCTTTTGAACAGATTTTAGACAGTGGAGGTCAACTCCGTCTGCTGCAGTTTTTATTTTCTAACTAAAGATCTGGGCTCATTCTGCTGCAGGACAAATTAAGGAAAATAAGCGTCTTCTTGCAAAAGCAATGGTGCATGATGACTGCTGCAGATAAAATGCCTGCTGCTGTTTATGTTTGTTTAAAGGTCCGATCGGGCTGCAGAGCTGCTTCCCTCAAGAACAAGTCTGGTTATATTTGGCATGTTGCTACGGAAACTAGCTTTTCTTTGAACAATTGTTGCCTCTTCCTCGACAGCGGAGAATAAAAATTATGCTGTAGTTTCATCCTGATGGGAAGCCTGTGTCACGTTTAAGCGGGCCAAGGCGAAACAAACTCGCTGCCAACTGAGTCGCCATTTTCATCACAGTAATCACTCTGCCTGAATCTGAGCCGTGAACAGAGAAACACACACATCCACCCATCGCTCCAAGGAGAAACGGTCCTCAGAAAACAAACCAGGAGGCCTGAAGGCAGCGGCACCACTTGAGCTCACTCTAAATAATTGGGTTAATTTGGCCATTTAGGCTGATGGCGCCCCAGGATGGTGACAAAAAGCCCACAGCAGCAAAAACACAAAAAAGTAAACTTGGCTGCAGACTAAGTCGCTCTGTGAGGCACTTTTTTTCCAAACTCCATTTATTTTTAATTGCTTTTCACTGTTGGTCTGCATCTTTGTGTCTGGGCAGCACTCGATAAGCAACCCAATAATAGGGAATTAATTTGAATGCTTTCACAGAGGTAGCAGAGAGTGCAGCTTTTAGAAGAAAACTTACTGGGCGGTGATTTTAAATTCACCTCACAAAAATGAGACTCATTCTGCTGCTTTCATTAGTTTTCTGTACACCGCTCACATTTCCATAGAGCGGCTAACAAAGCAGCTGGTGTCTCTGGCAGACTGCATGTAGAAACACAATGTATGTCAGAGGGCAGAGAGGGCGCACCGCTTTGTGTGAGCGGAGGGTTAAATGAGTCCCAGAGAAGCTGCAGAAGAAACGCTGCAAGCACACAAAGGCTTTTTTTTTATGACCAGCTGAAATGTCGTCTGAAGCAGCAAACAGCTGGATTCACCTGGAGCGTCTTCAGAGGGTGAAAACCAGAAATCCAGACAGGTGATTCTAGACACACGAGGAGATTGGAGCCAGAAATTTTAGCTTCAAAGATATCGAAGCAGCGATGAATCCAGATGTGTTGGAAAAGTGGCTGCAAGCAAGCAAACTCACCATGCTATGGTTGCAGGACCAAGAAGGTTAGAAGTTGGTTTTACTGGAGGTTAAACTCGATTTAAAAGGACGTGTAGTTCAGGATCATCTGTAGTCTCATTTGTTGGACAGATTTAAGCTCATTTTACGCTGTTTTTTTGGTCTAATTTGGGACTCAGGCTGAAAAAAGTTTCATCCCTTTTCAAATTGTGAAAAATGTTCTAGTTGCACTAAATTCTTTGAAGAGTCTTAGAGAAGATGGAAATTATTGGCTGCAAGCACACAAAAAGTTTAATGGAGTAATTATGTCAAGTTCTGGGGGATTTTTCTTTTACATTTTGGAAATGTTGTGCAATTAGTTTAAAAAACGCTCTAAATAGTTGCCTGAAACTTGAAAAATGTCAACATGATGTAGTTACGGATGTCATTAGACATGTTTAGGATAATGTTGAGGCTTAAACACATTTTTAAACTGCATGAGACTTTGTTTTACATTTAGTTTACAACTAGTTTGCTTTTTAGATCAGTTGTGCATCTAGTTTGGAGAAACGATGGGCCAACTGTGGTTTTAAATATGGGGATTTGACACATTCAGACTGGTTTCTATGGTGTGATGATAATTGCCTTCATGCTCTGCATATTGAATATATTTGACCTCTAAACTTCCCTTAATGGCCACACGGGATGTGCCAATTTCCTGATATCATGCAGGCCTAAACCAGAGCAACTTTGCCTTACTGTTTAGCCTTCCTGTTACTTGATGGAAGTCCTACTCTCTCTCAAGCCAGAATGAACTCTAGAACTATCACATGTTGTAGGTATTTCTTATATCTCTGTGCTTCCTCTAACTTCCTTACTAAACCCCCTCAGTGACTCTGAAAATAGCTAACTTTGAATCTTATTCACCGAGCATCCACACTGAAAAGCATTGGGATCAGACCCGGAAGAACTTCACTGAAGTTCACTGTTCAGGAAAATATCAGATTTATGTGTTTCAGACCAGCTGGTCGTCGGTCAGACCCAATCGGTCCGATTAAGGTTAGCAGATTCTAGAACATCTGCCCTATTTACATTTAAAACATTAAGCATGATTCCACCATATTTCAGTGGTTTCAGAGGTCCTAAGGTCGCAGCACACTGAGAGGAAGCGATCCTTATCAAAACTGCATCTGACAGCCAAATCAAGAGGCTTTCCAAGCCAAACATCAAACACCAACAGCTCAGTGAAGTTTCTCTATCGTCAAAATATTTTCAAGCATCTATAAGCATCCTCAGTCTGTTGCCATGGAGATGGCAAAGCATCTCACCAGTCGGTCCATCCTTCCTGCCCTCATTCCTCCTCGCTGGCTGATTTCATCCATTCACATGCACTAAATTAAGATAGGAAAAATGACTTCCTTGTTCATTCCCCCCTGCTCAGATAAACTTCTACAGTAAACCCCTCAGGCCTCTTCATCGTTTCTCCTCCTCCTCAGAACAGCACAGCATCCCATTGCTGCATTCGAGCCATCACTCACAGCGACCTTGTCGAAGAAAAATAAATTAAAGTCACATTTGTTATGCGGAGCTCTTTGTTTGCCGCTGACTGCCAGAGCAAGGACACCCCCCCCAGTCCAACTCCACAACATCAACCTCCTCTTCCTCGCCTGCAAACACCACTGCTCTTCCTCCGTCACTGCAGCTGCGAGTGTCCGATGCAAAGATGTATGAATCAGTTCAGATGAAGTTCTTTAAGAGCCTTTTCCTATCAGGCTGCTCTTCATCACAAGAATAAACAAATTAAAACCCACACGGGGTCTCAGCTATTCAACATCATCTACCTCTGCCTGTTTTAAGAGTAAACAAGCTGATACTACTACAATAAAGAGACCTCAAACATACTCAGACATCATTATGTTAGTGAATTACACCTAAATCAAGGTATCGATAACATAACTTGAGACGAACCACAACAACATACTGTATTACACTGGAAGTTTTAGAAGGAAGATTCACAGTCTAATCTTCTTTCTGGTTTTCCTTTGTTGCAATAAATATTTCTTTGTTTTTGGTGGACAGAAGCAGAATAATTTTACCAGCACTGTTTTTAATAAACTGCTAAGAAACAACCGTGGTGCAGGAATCAGCAGCCGACTTTCCGACTCCATTTAAAGCTGCTTTTCAGGCCTTGAACACGTCAGCATTTAAACACGTCATCCTGCTGCTTTTGTTAAATATGACTCCTAAGTCGACGGTGTCGCCTCTCGTTTAGTTACCAGGCAACTTGGCTGCACACTTTAAGAGACGTGATTAAGCAAATGGATTATTTTCCTCTAAAGGCCCAAGAAGAAGAGAAGAGAAGGTTTCTCTCTCCTCCACAAGCTGCCAGTTTATCAAATACAGCTTTTTTACATCAGTGCAGAGATAGAAATCAGTGTCAAGCCTCAAATCTAAACTCAGACCAGGAGATGAGTCTTCATGCAATAAAGAAATATGCTCCTGTTACATTCAGAGACGCTTTGCTCATGCGGTTCTGCTTTCCATCCAGCAGGATGCAGATCATTTACAGACTGTCACTTTTAAAAGCACAGCCGGGTTGTTCATAGAGAGGCAGCCGAGGAAACTGAATCATGCCATCTTCTGGCTGCAGCAGAGAGAAAAGAGGCTCTCTGTTGACATCCAACCAGCAAGCATGTGGAGATACCGCTGGTCAGAACCACAGAACCTGACCAGAATCTTGTTTACCAGCTAAAAACTCAACCATGACTCTGCAAACAGACAAGCTCTGCTGTGACGGAGACCTGGGTTTTACACTGAGATGATCTGCGTTTAAAGTTTAAATATAAAATAAATCATCTGGTCCCTCGCTATAATAGACAAACTCCTCAGCTGTCCAAAGGATATTGTCCCAGAGGCCTTCTGGTTCATTCAGATACAACTTATCCAAGCTAACATGAGCAGCCATGCTGTGTTTAGAGAGGAGAGACTTTCTGCTGCAAACCTGTCAGCTAAACCATGTTTATTTAGTCTTTTTCTAATTGTCCCGTCATGAAATTCAAGATTTAACGTTCTAACCGAGGCCTGGAGAGACTAAGATGGCGATCTCACTTCTCTCAGAATTGTACACTTTGACCTTGATTTTTCTGGTCTGTTTACTCCAGGGAAGATTAGCAGCTCTCATAAATGTTTGCCATTTGTGAAGAACCTTCTAGAATGATGAACTTCAAATAGTTTGGAAATAAACGTGTAATGCTTCCTAGATTTAGCTCATGTTACTGCTATAAAACCAGAAAAGGATCAGAATAAAAACACAGAATAAGACTGGAACAAAAACAAAAATTATTTAAATAAAAGTTGAGATAAAATTAGGAAAAACTTCTGAAATACAAAAAAATAAAACCAGGATGTAACCAGAGAAAAATAAGCCAATCAGAGAGAGAGGTGATGGAAACACGGAAGGGAATTACTCTGAACTCACGTTTGATAATAATAATAATACATTTTATTTCAAAGCGCCTTTCAAAACACTCAAGGACACTGTACAGATAAATGAGGAACAAAGACAAAATTACACACAGAACATAACAACCACAGCATGCAAGCAGTTTTGAACAGATGGGTTTTGAGTCTAGACTTAAACAGAGGAAGAGTCTCAGTATCACGAATGTCCGGATGGAGGGAATTCCAGAGTTTGGGAGCAAAGCGGGAGAAAGCTCTGCTCCCCATGGTGCTGAACTCGAGAGGGTTTGTGAGATTTCCCGTCTGATATCTGAATGTTTGAGAGTGAAATCTGTTCGTGTGCAATGTGTTGCACTTGCCGTGTGGCTAGACGCCACACACTGTAGAAGCGAACCGGTCATATCGGCTATTTTTATCGTCACGTGTTTCAGGTTTTGAAAATCACCAGACAATTTTAAAATCTTGCCTTGTGAACCAGGCCTTAAATTCAGACTAAAACCTAGGTCAATAATCAAAAACTAGGACAGAATTAGACAAAAGATACATTTAAAAAACTAAAATAAAACAAAGTATAAAACCAAAAACTGATCTAAACATCGATTTCAAAATCCTGAAAAAAACCCGTTGATCAAACAAAGCCAAACTGGGATAAAACCAGGACATCTTTCTAGCTTGGTACCATGTTAACTCACACCTACACGCTCCAGAGCAGCAAACTGACAAAACTCCTGCTTTTAAACCAATGATCAGACTGACGAAGATAATCTGTTAATCAATGCATTCAATCAGCAGCTACTTTCAGTCTTAAATCCAATTAAATCAGCAGGATTTACCCAGGTTTCACCATTTTGGTTTAGTTTTAGCTAAATAACGACATGCTGTATCATGACTGAGTAGCTAATTTATCACTCCTGGTTCCAGGTAGGGCTGGGCAATATGGTCGGATACACAATACACCATATATACTGTATCACATCTTATCTGCAGAAACCAGCCACAACCCATGATCCAAAGCTAATATAAATCCATCAGACCAAGTGACTGAAAGAGCAACCTTTTAAAACACATTTCATTAGAGAGCAGCAATTACACGCTACAGTCTCTAGGTTTAAAATAACGCTCATATTTATAGTATTGTCACATAACGATTGATTCAAACGAACTCAATGATTGTTTAAAAAAACGTAACAAAAGACAAGTTGTTCTCACGGCTGGACAAAGCCCGTTAGATGAAGATGGTGATGATTAGGTCCATCACCCTTTTGTTAATTTACCAGAAACTAAACTTACAGGGAATTCGATGCAGACGTTCACTGCTTGCTGTGGAAACGAATACTGGAATAATCACGAAATTGTGCCAAAAATTGTTATACATTGAAAATATTTATCATTGCCCAGCCCCAATTCCAAGTAGTCTGTATGGCAACTTTCAATCCTTCTCACAGTTTTAAATTTGACAAGAAATACACACCTTCTGGATTTTTCTGGAGCATTCAGGTCTGATCCTGGAGAAACGGATCCATAATCAGAAGACTCTTGACTTGAGTTGCAAAATGAAAAGACTTAACCTTGGGCTTAAGGCTTGACTTGGACTTGTGGTCTGAGACTCGAGTCTTAGTACTAGTTTTTATCTGAAGTAATGAAGGGTGAAAGGAAGCAGGTCTGTCAGCTACAGATGGTTTTACTGTGAAAGGATGAGCTTTACTATTAGCCAGGGATGTTGGTGGATTATTATGGGATGTTTATAGACAGAAAAAATATTAAATGTTGATGTAATAATTTCGGCCTGAGGACAAACAGTACGGGTTCAGAGTCCTAACCTACAGTGATGCAGGGTTAGAGGTGACCTGGATGTCATGGATTTGATGAAAAATCTCAGTCGTTAAAAAACTAGACTTGGAAAAAATGACTTGTCAACATCTCTGCAAGGCAGAGGCGAACCCTCAGCACTGTGCTTCAGGTTTGTAAAAATCTTCACAAATATCCAGCCAATACCCAGACATGTTAGGAACAAGTTTGTTTTTAGCTTTAAAATATAAAACAGCTTCATCTTTAATTTTTTAAACGTAAGCTGATGGTTGTGGAGCATCACAGAAAAAAATCAAGCAGATTTCTGAAGTGTTTGCACGATGACTCCCTTTGAACCTCTGAAGACACAGCAGGTTTGTTTCTGCTTCTGAAAGCACCACGGGTTTTCCTCTTAATCTAAATCTGAACAAAAGCCCGTTGCTGACAGAGAAACTAATCAGGAGATCAGTCTCCAAAGGAGTGCAATCTGGATGCTTTTTGTCTAGCTCTTTACTCAATTTTAAACTGAGGACAAATATTTCGATGGCAAGCGTAAAAAAAGCTGCAAAGATGCAGGAACGGTCATCAGCAGCCATAAAATATGGGAAATGCACAGAAGACTGCGCTGTCTAGATGAAGTAATACGTGCACCAGATACTAGGAAGATATTCAGATGATGAACGTTTCAAAACATTTTTAACATCAGGCACAATACCAGCTTGAACAACTTGGATGCATGTAACTGGGTGTGCTCAGTCAGACACACGCAGCATTGTCACTTGTTTCAGTCCAATCATTTCTTTTGTTTTGTACACAAAATAAAATAAGATCATTACTTATCTTGTGTCCTCATTACAGCGTTCTGCACAACCTTGAACAAGCATTCAAGTTTTAATGAGTCATCTTCATCTGGTCCTTAAATGAAAACAATCTGACTGGCCCAAGTGACAAATATACAGGTTTGGAAAACCAGTTTCCTCTCACAGCGGCCATTTTGGCCCACTGAAGCTGCTCCGACCCCGACCCACTCATACCCCATCCTTTCCGGCAGGTTCCCCCTCGGAACGCCGTCTCCAGCTGGAGCTCTGACTCACAGGTCAGCGCAACCCGGCAGAAAGAACAGAAGCTGCACGGCTGATATTTTTAGGAGCGTGACTCACAGACTCGCATCTTTTTTTTCCCCTCTTCCACATTTTCGCTCCTCAACCAAACGTCTCAGCAGAGCCGGAGCTGTAATGAGCCTGCAGAACGAGGATTTGCTGCAGGATGAAAGGTGCCTGGTCAGATCCAGCTGGACCGCAGGGACGCATTATTACATGTTCCACAGGTTTCATTTTAGTTCCAGCCTCTCGTCTTTAGTTCTGTCTTAAAGGCCAAACTGAACTTTTACAGAGGATGGCAGACGAGCTGATTTATTCTTTGAAATGCCAAGAGCTGAAATTAGACGCTGCTGCAGGAGGTGCAGGCCTTGACATCTTTATCAGATGTCATCATCAGCAGATGAACCAGCAGAGAAAAACCAAACAGACTAAAGTAGAGCTTCCAAAAACATCAGACAGAAAATTCAAGGAGGTGTTTAAAATAATCCTTCCTAGATTTATCTAAAGTCGCTGCTTTAAATCCAGGATAAAAATTTTATCTAAAATCGGATTAAAAACTGGTACAAAACTATGAAACAGAAAAGAAATTCAGATTAGAAACTGAGATAAAATGAGAAATAGAAAGGATTTTCCCAGTGGAAAACTCAGATTAAAAATTAGTTTAAAACTGAATAAATAAATAAGTAAGATAAAACCAGGATGAAACTAATGTAAACTGAGGAAAAACTATGATGATCTTTGATTAACCCAAATGGTTATTAATTGAAAATAAAAAGAACGAAATTAGACAAGTTGGATTTAAAATTAGTATACCAGATAATTAGAAAACCAGAAAAGAATAAAACTGGCATCTGATAAAAGTGCAAAACTGGGGGAAAACCGAATAAAAACCAGAATAAAACTGGGCCATACTTCAGAGAAAGTCTGACAAGTAAAGCAAAATTAGACCAAGATTAAGATAAAACCAGAGGATTCAAAGTGACATTATTCTAAAACACACTCAGCTTGAGCTGTGACAGTAATACACCTGCAGCAGCATCAAGGCAGAAAATGTTTTTAACTCTAAAGTTGAGTTATTCTTCCTGACTTTTCAATGCCTGCAGACAGATTCTGTGTTCGCACTCCAACTGGTTCTTCATCACACCTTCAGGTGCTGCTCGTCAATAACGAACATCCGTGCAGAACGAGCATAGTTTACTGGTTGCAATGCGACTGTGACCGATTCTTGCTCAAGCTGAAAGCCTCTCAAGGCAGAAACGTCCCAAAATTTGAAATGGATCATGGAGTCGAGTGGCGGCCGGCAGGAGGAGGAATCTAGAAAGATGCTGAGAGCCTCTCTGGAGGTTTCTTCATGGCTTCAAGAAGGAGAAAACTCTCCACTTCAAAGCCGAGTAGCTGCTGTGAGCTGGCAGTTGGCCATCTTCTGCTGGCCAAGCCGCCACCACCTTTAGAGGCGAGAGCTTTGGGTACAAACGATGGAGGGACGCCGGGAGTAAAACCTCCACCACCGACTACATCACCAGAAACCAACAGCTGGGATAGTGGAGCTCATGATAACAACTTTATGTAGATCTTCTGATTAACTGAAACCACAGATTTTTCAGCAGTCTTACCAAAAAGAGAGGGGAAACGTATTTTACGCTAGGAAGGAGGAAGAAGGTTCTTTGTTCAGATGAAACCAAAATTAAACCTTTTCTGGCCCATGCAAAACAAGACGCACATTGAAAAAGTAAAACTTTCATCCTGAACACACCATCCTTATGGAGAAACATGGTGGTGGCAGCATCATGCTGTGGGGATGCTTTTCTTCAGCAGGGACAAGGAAGCTGGTCAGAAGTAATAGGAAGATAGGTGGAGCTAACGACAGGACAATCCTGGAGGGAAATCTGTAGGATGTAAAAGACATTAGACTGGGTCGGAGGTTCACCTTCCAGAAGAACAATCCTAAACGTACAGCCAGGGATACAATGGACTGGGTTGGTTTAAAGCATGTTTATGTGTTCAAACGACCTAGTCAAAGTCCTAATGCAGGTGAGAATCTGCAGCAAAACCTAAAAACCATCCAATCTGAGCTTGAGCTGTTTCTACAAAACAGTCAGTCTCAAGATGTTCATAGTGGGTCGAGACAGCACAGTGAAAGGTGGTACTGACTCAAGGGAACTAAATACAAATAAATGCACCATTTTCCTGCACTCATGCACCTCTTTACATTCATTATTCACATAAAACACGATGAAGATCAACAGGCACTATTTACTTTGTGAGTACGGAACAGTGAACATTTCTGAGGGCAGAAATAATTGTTCTAAGACATATTTGGAATTTAATCACAGAATGCTTCTTTTGTTGCACTTATATTAAAATTAACATTGCTCAAGGGCCATACTAAAAATGTCCCAGCAGTTAAAGTATGCAGCAGCCAGGATGGTGTAAGAAGCTCTGTTCATTGAAACAACAGAAATAAGACGCGTTATTAGCAGCTCAGGAGGAGATCCGATCAGAAACAGGAAACTCTGCAGTGTTAAGTCTTTACTCGGACCTTTTCCAAGCCAATGTTTGTGTCACTGCTGCTTTGATTAAAGGGATTTCCAGAGCTTATATTGCCCACAAACCAGAGCAGAATTATCAGCATTAAAGCAGCGATGCCTCGAGCTACGTTGAAGATCCGGAGACGAGATCAGATTGGAGAAGGGATGGCAGGATTAGACGCTCTGAGGCGTAGACCTGACAGCTCATCGCGGCTTAACGGAGGCGTGATCCCATATTCACCGCAGATCACCTCCATCTCCTTAACATCTGATCCAAGAACAGATCTGGGCTGCCAGGACTGGGGGAGGGGGCAGGGCTTTCAAGCTCTTTTGGGGAAAATCATCATAACATATATAAATATGTCCAAACACACATAATCGAGCTGAACTGATGGAGCAGTTTTCAAGTGTCGGTTTGAGAGAGTTTGCAGATTTCGTAGAGATTTAATGAGGAAAACAAACTAGTAACATTTCAAATAAAACCTGCATAAACATACAGAAAACACAGGATTCAACATTAAATAATTGATGCACCTTGCAATGTGGTATCAGCCAATGTTTCCCCCTCAGTCCTGTCCATCTCCAACCAAGAACATACACCATGGTTTTAACCATGAAATGACCCGGCGCTGTATTTCAAGAACCGATCCATTGCAGGTCAAATGATAACCTTTAAAAGAAAACCCAAACAAACAAGCTAGGATTTCACCCACTTGGATCTTAAATTGTTGGGACACATTTTTCCTAACAGAACTCTTCTGCCGGTACTGGTTGAAATTTTTGAACAAAAAATGTTTAATTTCTCTGTGAGGTTTGGTTAAAACCAAGGACGCAATAAGTCTCATTCAGAGAGGAGGACGAAGAGTCAAAGCATCGGCCACAATAGGACAGACACGTCCAAACAGCTCAGTGAGGAAGAACAGCAGCTTCCTGCTCTGAACTTCCCTGAGGACGTGTTGACATTTCCAGCCTCGGTTACTTATTGTGGCTGTAGTGTGATGCTCATGATGTTCAGTGGGGTCTTTATTGTTGCCAAGCAAGTGACCCCTGTGACCTTTCGCAGAGACAAGGTGTCCCCGTGGACCTCCAGTGTGACTAAGTGCAACAATCTGCAGGAGAGACAGCCAACTCAGTCACCAGAACTCAAACATCTGCATCTAAATCGGGTCCTTACACGTTCAGAGAGGCGTTTTGACCCAGCTTGTTCTGGCCAGCTAATCACAGAGAGGTCAGATTTGTCTCTCTTGGTAATAACAGAGAAAACTCTGCTTGGATGTTTCTGAACAGCCTTTAGAAACATGCTGTCGCCTCTCATGACCCAGCAAACAATTAGCATCAAAGCAAATAAAACTATTTGTTACAAATGGACAGAAAATTCAAGCATCTAGAGAAAAACTGCACGAAAACAACATTTTAATAAAAAACCACAAATAATGTGACTGACATGTTACAGGAAAGAATAAATTACCTGCAGTTAATGGTCCTCCAGATGTTGCTGAAGTCACACCTTCAGTGGTCTGAGTAAGGTCTGGTCCAGATAACGTGTTGCTTTTTTATCTTTGTTATTTTGTTAGTTTAAAGTATCCTTTAATTTAGCAATTTAAATATAAAATAAAACAAACATTTAAATAAATTTAAATTTAACTGAATAAAAAAAGCTAGTTCAATTCCAACTTAAAATAAATCATACCAAGTACAAATAATAAGATAAAAAAGTAAAACAAAAAAGACAACTGAAAAAAAAATATATATTTATATAGAATAAAAAAAATAATCGTAAAAATATTTCATCATTAAAATTTAAAAATGAATTAAAAGAAAATTTCAATCTAAATGGTGAATTTGTGGTGATTTTTATATCTTAATTGCAGAACAAGCCCAATAACTCACTGGTGAGATCAGACCTGCTGAGGTTCGGCCTTCGGGTGAATCTACCAACAGCAGAGGATCATTTAAATGCAGAGACTAAAATATAAGAGCGTTTCTGCCACTGACCGTGAAGCTCATGACCTTCACTTTTTAGAAATTTAACAGTTTGACATTTAAAAAGTGGAATAATTCAGTTAAAAAGCAATATTCTCTTAAGAAGAATGAAAATTTCAGGGCCTATTTTTTGCTTTTCAGCAGCTTCCAGTCAAACAAGCTGGATTAATAAATCAGATTTACGCTCCTTGGTTCCATCTTTCAGCCTTTGTTTGCTTCTCCCAGGCTGATCTAAGAAGTTTTCTCCTCCTGCTGCTGCTGCTGGTTGCGTTTTCGTTTGTAACCTGATTGAAAAGCCTCAGCCTGAGATCCACTTCAGCTACAATCCAGCCTGATCAATTTTTCAAAGGGGCTTTGAAGTGAGCCTTGATGAACATGGTCCTCCTTCCTTTCATGACCATCTCCGTACCACCAGGAGGCTCAACAGCGTATAAATATCAGCACCGACCACTCCCACACACCGTTCTGATTTAAATTCAACATTTTCTGTGCTTTTTTTTTTATTTAGTTGTATGTAAAGGAGAGATTATGCGCACATAAACCTCAAAGAGTCCATCTTTTACAGCTGAACAATCAGAGCCTGGTGCTGCCAGCAGGAGCCCGATTTATGAAATGGTTTCCATAACAAAGACTAATCAAGACAAACACTCAGGGGCTTTTTCTTGCTTTTTGTTACTTCTCCTCCATAATTGACCTCTTTCTGCCGATGTGTGTTTAGCTAGCGGAGAAAGTCCATTGTTGGCTCCTGAAAAAGCCTTGACGAACCCCCCCCCCCCCCACAGAGACACACACACACAAACGTCAAGAAGCTTATCAGGAAGCAGCAAATAAAAGCTAAGAAAAAACCAGCTGCTGCAGAAAGACAAAACATTCCTACTTTCTCTCCTCATATCCCCACACACACCAAAGCTTCCTCGCTGCACCGACTTTTCATTAACATAGAGAACAAATAAACAAGTTTTACAGTGTTTGAAAATCATTTAAGGCATATTTAGAATAAATGTGACACATTTTAGGAGAAAACATCAAATCATCTATTCGTTTGATGCATATTTATTTTGTTCAGAAACAAAAATTGAAACATCTTTTTATTGCAAGTATAAAAGTTTAATTAAATGATTACATTTTTATTGATGTTTTCTAATTTCCTGCTTGTTTTTTTTTAGCTTTTTTAGCATCTGAAGCCGAACATGTTGCACATAAACTGACCAATTTTAACAATAAACCTCAAAACAACATCTGTTGCTAGTGTACCAAGGCTACAATAACTTGAATGTCCCAGTGGACTGACCAAACTACAGGACGATGAGACAAACGGGTCAAATAAGGGCTCTGTTGAAACCGTTTGGGTTGTTTTATATCAGGAAGGACCCCAGTAGGACGAGAGAGAAGAACTGTTACATTTTCTGCAGCTCTGTTTTTTGGAGCTGTTAACTCCCTAAACTGCTGCGCTACATGTTTAATCAGGTTGACCTCTTTAGTTCAGAGGATGAATAAAAGATCACAGATGAGTAGATTCAAAACACGGGCTGCAGAGGACGGACGGCGCTGGGAAACTTCTGCTCTCAAGCAGCCGGATCATGGAGGACAGTTTGAGCTGCTCACAGATGGTTTCATTCCTAACACTTTCTGGTTTGTGTCAGTTTTATTCAGCTGTATGAAGCTTCGTCTACTGCAGTCAGCTTCTTTTAACCTTGACAGCCTAATTTCTTCCAGACCAGCGCCTCCGATATAGCCAGTGGACTAATGGGGCCATACTTGGACCAAATGAAACCACTGGAACAGCATCTGCATCCAGAGGGGTGAGGCAAACTGACCATGCAGAAAAATGAGACCTTTTTACCTACTACTGATCACGTGCTGCACTAATAAACACATGTGAAACCCGTCTGCTGGAGATGTTTCGCATCTGATTGAGGCACTGATCTGCATCTTCATGAGCTCAGCGGCAATACAAGGCTTTTTCTTTTTAATATTATTTAATTACTATTTTTCCAAGGTTTCAGACACACAGACAGGTTGGAGAGGTGAGCTGCCAGCAGTTAAACTCTGGGATCTGGAGTTATTTCCATGCCTGCATCATTTGTTGATGATTGCATTAGAAGCGAGATGCTGCTGCATGTTATAGGCTATGAGCCATGAAGAGCATCAGCATCACTCCTATATCTGGGTTTTGGTATAAAACTGCTGCCAAAGCAACTTTTGCCAAATAAAAGCAGCTTTCTCTTTGACAATGAATGTTAGGTGCTCAAGTTGCAGGATTATGCAAGTTTTGCAGCACATTACTGCAGAGCATGAGGAAATTATGTTCACTGCAACCTTATTTGGTTTTCTGAGAATCAGCTAAACTTTAAACTAGATTTAAGCTCATCTAAAAGGTTGTATTACAATCTCCATCTTTACTGAAGCAGAGTTGTAGGTGTGGTAGCATATTAAAAAGAAGGGAGTTCAGGAAACCAAGGCACGTCATCGAGGAGACATTCTCCTGCTGTTTGGAGGAGCAGCTGCAAGAACGTGATGAAAATCCAATGAAACACCGCGAGGCCGAGGCTGCACGCCAAGCGCTCGCTCTGCTGACAGACGGCGGTGACCTGGGTTACAGGAGCGGCGGGCTGCTGCATCCATCGGCCTGTCAGTCTGTGGGTAAATTGGATCAGAAGCGTGCAGGGTGTCCCCCTGTCCGAACACGCCTGCCTTTATCTAGTCAAAGCACCGAGCAGCATTACAGCAGCTCGAAACGGCCACTCCAATGACCTCACTTCCTGTTCGGGGAGGTCAACATGAAACATGGCAGAGAAACATGAGTCCACTTTGAAGGTCAGGTTTGGTGCAGACGATCAGCCAGCAAGGTCAGTTTAACAGACACTCGGCCCACACTGGCAGCCCAGAACCCGCTGATGGTTCTGTAATCGTGCACTACATGGATCAGATAAAAGACTCCTTGATTAAAAAAAAGCTAAAATAAATGTTTGTAAATGTGCTTTGAAAATGGTTAGGACTGAAAGAGTGAAAAAGCTGCCAATAGAATCTGTTGTGAGCTTTGAATCCTTTCAGAACCAGGACCACTAGAGGTGTTTGGCTCCTTTAAAACGGACCAGACTTAGTTTCCTTGGATGGTCCGCATCATTTAAGTGAAGGATCAGCCAAACTCTGGCCTGCCTGAAGACGTCTCAGTTTCTGTACTGCTGCATTTGTCTCACCGTCTCGTCATTCTGGACACCTGCTTATAATAGCGCCCCCAAATGAGCAGCTGTTGTAACTGCATGGCATTGTTCAGGCGGTTTGGATCGTTTTCTTCATTTTAGAAAGAGATGCAAAGTTAAAGTAACCCTAACCCTGAACCGGGTCCACTGGACTGTCCTGTAGTATAAACACCCTTAACAGCATTGAATATATTCACCATCAGATATTAGTTGGGATTAGACGGATAGTGGGTTTAAAAAGAAGCAGCCAAGTTAAACTACTGGAGAGGAAAATGGGGAGGGTTATATCTTTCAGTGGCTTTGCATTCTTAATTTTGTCCCTTTTACTGCACTGTACCCTCTGAATCCAAAGATAATATCCAACGACCTTCATGAAATCAATGGTGAAGCATCAGTGATAGCTGCAGCTCTCTGGTGGATTCCTCCACCCACAGGTTGCCATGTTTTCATGTTCTTTACAGCTGCAGCAGTTAAACTGAATCCATTACCGACTGTATTATCTGCCGTTTTCACATCTTAGTTAACCAGAACTAGTGACCTGTTCTCATGACTGTGGGTTTATTTCCCCTACAGCTGTGACACACTGAGACCTAAAGCAGAAATAAAACCACACATCATGCATGTGGAAGATTTCCATTATATAACATCATCCTTCACCGAGCGTAGAAATCCTCAACACCTTCAATAAGAACATTCCTTACTGTTCATTATACGTAGAAAGATGGAAATCAGAGTTAAAGAGATGATTTAATACATTGTTTCAGTCGCCAATTAATAACCTAATTACTGATTCAAATCGGAAACGAACTCTAATCTTTTATGCATGAATTCACTTATGTCCACAAGTTGCTTCCATGTTCGAGAATTTCCTCACGTTTCTCTGAGAAGGAAATAATTTATGCCATCATTCAGCTGGACAGGAGTAGGAGGAAGAGAAAAATGACTAAAAGCAAAGTAGAAATACATCTCCTTGTATTCCAGCCTTTCCAAACCCTCTGATGTCACGTTAAATACAGCGACTCACATCCACAGTCTGGAACACCGAGGGTTTACAAAGGAATCAGCAGCCTCGGCGGTGAGGAACTTCATTAAGGCTGAGGACTGTGAATGAGGACGACCAAAGCCTCTCAGAGACAGAAAAACCAATGAGTGCAGCTTTTGTCCTGCAGCTGAAACATGCTGACCTCAGAGCAGCTACAGAGATCCAACACTTCCCGTCAGCCCAGTTCACGTCGTCGACCCACGCTTCCACCTGAAGCCTTTCCGGAGGTTCCCACAGTTAAGTGACAGGTAGTAAAATTTTATGTTTTCAATTTTCTTTTAGCAGAAAGGTGCAGCAAGAAGGAACTTGTTGCAGAAGGTTGGAAACAGAAGACCAAACCCCCACCCAACGCCGTTGGACCAAATGTGTAGCATTCCTACTTTCATAAAATAATGATTCTTTGCAGAAAAAGAAAATTGTCTCCAGTGAAAAATCGGGCTTTGATTACACACCAGGGAGATCCTGCAACTGGCAACGTTGGGAATAACTGTAAAACATGTTACATTTTTTACTTTTTTCCCCTAAACTATTCAATTATTGTTCCTCCTGAACTGCAGATGTGGTCTGAACATCATGGCTTGCAGTTAGGCAGCTCAAGTGCAACTCATGCAATGCAAACATCACACCTGATCCTGACATCTAAGCTGGTTCTGGATGTTGATGTGGTGGAGACGATCCACCAAAGTCAGAAGCAAGGCCACAGCCACCAACCAAGAACCAGCCTCTATTCTGATTTCAATGAGACACATTAACAACAACTTTTAGCAAGCATTAGAGTGTCTTAAGCAGATGGTGGAGAGACAAACAGAAAGGAGAGATATTCTCCTACAATCTCTCTTCTCCTCCACCAACAGGCTCTGCTACTCTGTTCAGTTCGCTTTTCTCCACCTCTTGTTCTCCGTTTTGTTTTGATCTTTTACCAAACTAAACCTCATTATACAAGAAGGAGATGACAGTAAAATGCAGAGTTTAAACCACATCTAGCAACGGGGTCAACCACACCTCCTCACTAAAACAGGAAGTTCTGTCGCTCTCAGCAGAGAACTGAATTACTCTGAAGCTAGGAGTCCTTGGCAGGATTTTTTAGGCTAAGATAGGAGCTCTCTGACAGGACTCTGAATACGGGCCCTGATCTCTAGACTCGTTTGAAATTAGTTTGTTTTACCGTAAATGTTCTGAATTACTGAAAACTCTTCAATTAATTGATCTACTGGTTTATTTTTAAAGGATATATCTAAAAACAAATACCACAAGTGTATTTAAATACTAAAAACTGTTTCAAAATAAGAGCCTAGGAACTTTTTATTCATGAAGCAGCAATTTGTAAGACCTCCAGCTAAAACTAGGTACATCTTGCACCTCTATATCCTCCTTCTTCTTGAAGGAAGCATACAGCTGGGCTGAATAATGAGCTCTACAGAAGTGTCTGTATTAATAAAATGGAAACATTCTGCCCACAGACAGCGAGAACACATTTCTGTCCATGAAACTGAAAGGATTAGCTTCAGGCCTGCGTGAAATTGAGCGATGACACAAGGTTGCACTGAAGAAACCACAACAAGGAGGCAGGAAAAACCTCACACGAAACAAAACATCCAAATCACGCAGCAGCCAAAGAGCCACTTTGTCTCCGCTACACAAACACAAATCTCCACACAGGAGAAAAAGCTCCTAGGCCGACGCAGAGAGGCAATTTTTGAATTATTACAGCGATTTTCACGGCTTTTTGAGGAGGATAATCCGAGCTCTGTGGCACACCGCTACATGACTGCCTGACTCCCTGAAGGGAGAAGGAGACAAACCAACGGAGCCGAGGGATGTTTTCACCTGCAAACCTTCAAAACTGGAGACAAAAAGAAAAATGTCTGCAGGCTTCAGCTTTACTGATGAACAACCTGCTCTCCGTCGCTCTCTGTTCATGAAACTCTCTGCAACATTAAAGCAAATACGTTTAAGCATGGAATAAATTTGTTGGAGGATTTATCAGAAAATGGGACAAAAGTGTGTTTATGCAGGTGTGGAAAGGCAGAAATGTTAGTAGCCTCGGAAAGAAAAGCCTTTTTTTAATCTACTTAAGGGAATAAAGACTTTATTTTGCTCTACCAGCACTTTGTCAAATGTTATTAGACAGTTTTTAAACAATTACTATTTTAAACTTAAACTGAATTTCTGTGGACTAGTACTACGGTAGTATTAGCATTACTGGGTCTTCTGACCTGGTTTTCCCTTCTGTATTGTTACTAAAGTAATTTAATAGACTTTTTTTAACCATATTACCAAATTTGAATATATTTTTATAATAATCTACACATTTAGTACAATCTTCTATTACTATTACCATTTCTAATCATATTACAGTTCATTTGTTTATTTTTAATTATTTTAACTAAAAATATTTTCATGTCATTTTTATCTCATGATAGTTTAAAATTTAATTTTTTTTTTCATTTTTATGTAATTTTTCTATTTTAGATGTTTTATATGTTCCTATAATCGTTTTATTTTCATTACTGTTGTTCACTCTTGGTGACATTTTTCTTAATTATAAAAGTTTGTGTCATTGCTACATTACGCATTCTGATTATTTTTATTGATTATTTAACTTTCTATATAATTTCTTTTTTCTTCCATGTGTCCATGTGCCCCTTGCCCAGGGGCACATGGACATGTGGCAGGAGAAAGCTGGAAATGAACCAACAGCTTTCCACTTCCTTCTCGCTGAGCCACAGTCGCCCTGATGAGATACTGCAGGAAATGGAAATGTTAGCACACAGTGTGTTTGTTTGAGCCTTTTCTTGTGAAAGGTTTGAAGGAAGTTTTGTCCCCATTTCATTATTTTAAAAGAGAAAACTTAACATTTTATCATATTTTAGCCATTCTAGAACATTTCAGTCATATCATCAACTTTGGCTACAAAATAACTGTGACCTCCAGGCTAAAAAGCACCACAGTCTGATGAAAACCTATTGATCATGTTCAGGTGTGACTGCACTGATGTTGGATCTGCAGCTCCATAAAAACGCTTTTCTCCCTCCACTTGTGATCGCCCACCAGAGCCAAGTGAAGCACGTTATGTTCAAAACTGTCGTTTCCGCCCCTGCAGACGGCACAGACTTCACACTTTAAGCACCCAGTCAGTTTGCACAGTATGGGCGGCTCTCCAAAGTGTTGCTGTTTGCTTCGATTTCAGTACCTGTTCCCTGTAAGGAGCTGGATTTTCCAAACAAACTCTCGTTATTTCCCCAGGGGGAACAGCTCCGAGCACAACAAATAAAGAGGGCTGCTGCTGCTACTGCTGAGGACGAGGGGAGGTGATGAAATACTCACGAGTTTCTGCTGCTGTTTGCACAGATTCAGACTCTTCACTGATAAAGCTGAAGAACTTCATCAGCTGCAGTCTACTGAGACAACCTGACCTCAAGTGACAGCCTGCTCCAGCCCAAACTATCCTCTGCTGCTGTCTACATGTCTGATGGAGTCTAAGACTGTATGGACTTTATCCAACCCCCCTCCAGGGAAACAAAAATCACCATATGGTCCCAATTCAGTGTAGGAGGTGGTAAAAATCTAAAGAAGACGAAGTCAAACATTCATGTTTTGCAGGGTGGTGATGAATGTGGGACTTGTGCAGCAGTTTCTGGCATCTCCTGGCATCCATGCTGTTGGTGTGAGCAGAAACATGACAGAGGAGCAGCAGTCAACACGGGTTAATTCATCCCAGCCTCTCTGCTGCCTGCCTGCTCAGCTACATCAGCACTTTCCTCTGTGTGTCTAGGGAAGAACCATTTGGTTGTTCGGATTCATGACTGCTTCGAGAAGCAGTCATGAATCCGGCCCAGTTTGAAGACAGAGGGTTGGTTCTGAATGTGCAGGATTAGTCACAGAATTAAGACCGGTTTTAGACATCTTTAAGACATCGGCTTCTTCAGGGCACCAGTTGCATTAAGAAGTACATTTTTAATCGCTAACCTGAACACACCAACTGCTATTATCTATATATTTTAAAGATATTGATATTTATTGCTCATTTATTGCTCATAAAATCAAAGGTGGAAAAAAATAGAAATCTTTTTTAGGGTTAGCGGACATCATCGTGTGAAGTTCATCGTTTGTCATCATAAATCAAAATTCTTATGTCAATAAAAGAAACGGTACAATAAATGATCATCTCTCTACTCAGGAGTACTACCATACTCCTGCCTTACAGGCATTCAAGCTGCTGGGGAAATTTTACACTTTTATGGTGGTTTTGTATTGAAAGGTTTTAATTTCTGTTTTAACTTTTGAATTGATTATGGTTTTCTATACATAAAATATATTAGATTTATTGTGATTTACTTCCTTATTTTGAATAGAATGTAATACATGTTCAAAGTTGTGTTGTCTTTTATTTCACATTTATAAAAATGGGCCCCCAAGCATTTGCTTTCTTTTTGTATAATATTTTAGATTGTTTTGGGTTTTTTTTTTTTGTATTTAAGCAGTCTAGTGATATTCATCCATTTGTTTTTGTTTAATTTAATAGATAAAACTTGTTGTGGTTGTTCCCGTTTTGCATGTTTTGTAAAATAAAAAGATTAATTCCCTTTTCTTCTTTGTTAATGTAATCCCCTTTGTATGAATCATTTTGTCAGTTTTGAGGTATTTTCTTTGTTTTGGTCCTTTTTTTTTGTTAAAATTTCCAGGATTTTCTTCCTAACTTCCACATACATTTGGTTTCCAACTGAGGCGCTATTTCACTGCCAGGTTGTAGATTTCGGCAGCACAGCTAACCAGAAAGATAGCGTCGCTAGCCCATATTTCGCTAACTAAAATATTAGCTTCGCCAACGCTAAACAGATTGAAAAGTTAGCAGGAGCTAACGCTAACTGCTGCGACAACTGTCACTCAATCACCTTCCATCACTTGAAGAATAACTGAATACTTCATAAATCAAGCCCCAAACAGAAAGGAACAGACTTGTGAATTTTACTGCTAACAGTTTCCAAAGTTAGCAAAAAAGCTAATCCACGAAACGAAAATTAGTTCTGCTATTAGCTGTTAGCAGATTAGCAGAACCGTACCCACCACTGGAAGTTTGACCCACTTTTAATTTTGTGTGTATATAAATATAAACCCATATTGTAGGTTATACTTTGTAGTATATTTGTCTTATCTAAAATCTTATTTTTCAGCTTTTGTAACCATTTTCTATTCCTTGTTCGGTGGGATTGTTTTAATAGACATGCACCTTTGATTCTGTTTGATGTTTGGCATAATTTAAGCAAAAAAATGCAGCCAACTCCTTCTGGGAGGAATTTTTTCCTTCCCAGTTTTATTGCTGATGCTCATTAAGAACTTAAAGAAGATGGTGTGAAAATGTAGGTAGCGTAAATCCGATGGCAGACACCCTCATGTTGTCGTTTTAAAGCCAAATTAGGGTAACTGAGTGCTGCAGGTCAGAATTTCCAGAAAAGCCTTCACTTCTGAATCAAGTGGTGTTACACAAGAGGAAGAGGAGGAGGAGGGATCCTCCCAGAGGAAGAGTCATTGCAGGTTTTCCTGCCATGTTGCTCTTAATTAAACCCCACTCTCTCTGAGAGCTGATTAAAACAGGTCTGCAAAGAAAACAAAATCATAGGATGGGAGAGTGGGATTGGAGTTGCAGCAGAGTCAAGATCAGGAAGAAGAAATGGAGGGCAGATATATACTCCTCTGAGACAGAGCTGCTGCTGATATGTGGGCGTCCTTTAGCTTCATCTCAGAGTGCTGTGATGACTTAAAGCTGAAAGACAACAAAAGACAAAACAGCAGCTCTGAGGAGCTAAAACAAGGTTTTTCATGAACAAATATGACCTGAAACAATTCAAGATAAAACTGAGACTTATCCTAATTTTGAAAGACATGTTTATAAACTTGAAGTCAGTGAACTAACATGAACGTCTTCATCTAGTTGATTAAATTGAACACTGTGAGGTTTGGGACAGTCAATTCGACAAGGCGATAGATCAACATCTTCCTCCTGATGGACGAGTTCGTTACTGCAGTCCAGCTGAGGCCAGAAGGAAATCAAGAACGTAAAGGTGACCAAGTATGAAAAATGAAGGCTTGTGGATGGATGAGGAAGAGTAGGACGATGTGATGAACACAGACATCGCAGGGTCTCATCTCCAAGGGGCTTCAGTTCTGTTCAAGAAAAGTTGTCAGCAAATAACAGCTGAAAACTGTCCAGCAGAGATAATTGGCTCTGGTCAACAGCAGATGAAACGTAACTACTGGCAGAACAGCTGATAAACTCAATTCAGATGTCTCCAGTTTGCTCAGAGCAAGATTGGACGATAAAACTGGGCAAAATGAAGATTTTCAGGAATACACATCCTTATCCAGATGAGCATTGCCTCATGGTTCCCTAGCAGGTAATAAGCCAGCACAGGTTTAACCAGAGTTTGGTTTCTGCTGCTTGGGAAGTTTGACATATAAGAGGAACAAGAAAGATCCAGCAAGGACATTCAGACAGCTCGATCCTTCTGGAAGATCCCAAGACATATTCAGACCAGAAGGGACAGACACAGCAGTCCCACTTTAAGAGTCTGTCCTTACAGTGGGACATGCCTGGAAAGGCTTCAAAGAGAGGCTGTGGAGAAGCAGCAGCTCTTCTTCAAGCTGCATCCAGATGACAGAGCTCTTCATCTCATCCCTGAGGCAGACCAAGCTCACCCTAACGAGGAAGGTTATTTTAGATGCTTGCATCCAGGAGATCACTCTTTTCGTCATGATCCATCCAGAGTTTCACTTCTCCATCACCATGACAGAACACAGCTTTAATCCATGTTCCTGAAGATGAAACCCCATCCATGTATCCATGTCTCGCTCCATCCTGTCATCACACATACACCAAGACAGCAAGATACTTGAACTCGCCAAGTAACGCAGAGACTGACCCCAGATCTGGAGGCAGCTTCCCACCTTTTTCCAGTTGAGAAATATGACCTCAGACAAGGCTAAGCCTGGTAGGCCCAGGCCTGTTGTTGCTTTCATCAACCTAACGCACCATTGGTGGTCGGACGTGAAGATAAACTGAGAAAAAACCTATGATTGCTCCTGAAATCTCTTTTAACAGATCATATTTAGACGAGTCATTTTCTATTACAAGGAAAATGACTCTATAAGCAAATTATCAGGATCAGTCCTCCTCCACCTTTGATTGGCTTAAATCCTTCATATATAAGCCAATAACCTTAGCCCACAACAAAACAATCCACTTGTGTTTTTATAAAATTTGTGGAAAAATTTAAATATGAACTACAGAGGAGTTTAAACTAGCAGGTGATACCTAAAATAATTACCCCCAGCCCACCATAAAGCTCCATCCATATTACATCTATGGTCTTCCTTTCAGGGCTGTTTTCTGATAATCTGGTTTGGCTCTGGTTCCAGCAGTTGAAACACACCTCATTACCACCGCAGAGACATGGAGAAGCCAAAGAGGAGTCCAGATCGACCATAAAACCGAGCCACATAAGAACCCGTACAGCAACCAATTTTTCAGGCTAACTTCACCAACAGGTCCTCTTTTACAACCTTTTTATTCCACTTTTTTGTCTCTACAAATGCTTCACACGCTTGAATAAAATGGCTCTAATTCAATTACCGCAGCGTAAACAGCGTTATGGGAAACAAGAGGTGGATAATATGCGGAGAAACTGGGTTAAATGGGAGCTTCACGTGGTGCTGCAGCTTATTTCCACACAGCAGACACATCAAAGTTTATTTTTAAAACGACTAACTGGGAATATTGCTCTGATTTACCTGGATTTGGTCCTCTAAAGTGAGAGGCTACATGTGTCAACCATCCAAGTGAGAACTCATAGATGCATATGTGGATTAACTGTAACCGAGCTGAAAAGTGAGAGGCCTCTGCAGCCCAGCGGAGCAGGAAGCAGCATCATGTATCATTAAAACGCTTCCTAAATAAGGTCAGGATCACTTTCCATGAAGCTCGCTGGTCGAGAGTAACCCGATTTCTCCCGTTTCCCACTGTGGGGCACACAGCAGCGGTGAAGCAGTTGGGAAAACGAAGACAAACTATCAAACAGTGATACAGCAACTCAGCCAGCCAATCAGTACTGCTGTTTACAGGATGCTTTATGTTACGACGAGCTGAATAATTTAACATCCATAAGCAGAAAAATATTCACTTTCACCAACAAAGATCAGGGAATTTCACAGCAGCCTGGCAGCAAACTGAACCAGACAACATTAGTGATGGCCTTTGAACACGCAGCATTCCTGCTTATTCAACCCGCCAGAAACACAACAGCTCTCATTAAAACATTTACTTTAAATTAAAAGCAGATGCAGCCTGCCCTCCACATCATCCTCGCTCTCCACTATCTCCAACACATGAACCTGCTCCGAAGGAACGCCGTGGAACATCAAAAAGAGCCCCAATGACGTGTAAAGACCTGGAGAGGAAGAAGCGGCCGTATCCATGGTTACAGATGCTGCCTGCAGGTGGCTTTCAAGTCAAGGAGCTGCGGGTTTTGTTTAAACTTCTCCAGAACAGAAAACTGTTTGGTCTGGAGACATGTCGGACTGAACCGAGCGCTCTGCTGAGAGATAGATCAGTGTGAGTCGGTGGATTTGAGGACACAAAGAGAAAACTAGAACTGAGAGGCTAAAAGCTCTCGTCTCCACCTGACAGGCCGGTGAGAACTGCTGCCATGACGCAACAGAGAGCAAACGAAGCACAGAGAGGAGGAATCGATTGACGCCCAATTTAAACATGAGGAGAGTGAAACTTGTGTCATCCCTCCTAACACACAAGGACAGAGAGCCGAACTGATCAGGATTTAACTTCCATGATCTCCAGGCCTCAAACAGGGGCCATGAAATGACCTCCAGACTTTTATCTCTCTTTGAAAATAATAAAAAGAAATATATGCTGATTTTATCACCACCAGAAACAGTAAAATCTGCATAACATCTGCAGTCCTTCAACTGACAACATGGGTCACTGACCAGATACCGACATCGTTCCTGGACTGGATTTCGTGCTGAAGCCAATGATCCATCCACCAACCCAAACGCTACGGACCTGTGATGCTGCGGGTCATATTTTCCACTGACTTCCCTCTGAAAGTTCAAGCTTACAACAAAAAATGTTGCACACCTAAATAATAACATACACTAACGTTATACACTGTATAAGCAAATGTTCCAAATATATGAACAGATATGGCAGATTGGAAATGTTGTTCTTCTGGACTTTCAAACTCCCATCGATAATGGAGCCTCCAGGACCTGGAAACGTTGGCAGCTGGTTGGAGAAATCTGACCCAAAGAAGGAATATTTACAACTTAAAATATGAATGGAGAGGCAGCTGATGATGCTAGCTGTGCTAATCACAAATAAAGATGGTAAACGGTAAAATCCTACTTTATTGAGCTGTTTGGTGCAACTTCTGTCCCTCACAAAACGATCGGTGTCATCTCTGCTCATCAATAATGGACTGTCTTAGTAGAGCCACAGAGCTGAAAACAAAAGCTTTTTTTTTAACTGCTGTTGTTTCGTACTAAGCCTTCATCTCAGCAGTCTGTATACAGATTTCTTAGGCTCAATCTGAGGTTTATTATACAATTATTTGTGTTCTTAATATGAACATTTGCACAAATGCAGCAGTAGAGCTGCTAGTGCGTGGTATATTCAGAGGGTTCCTTATACGTGCTTGTTTTTGTGAAGAAAAGAACAGCTTTTATAGAATAATTGTCATGTTTGCATATAAAAGAGGCTGCAAAAAGACAAACAAGCTCAGCTGTAACCAAAGATCAGACAACAAAGCCACTGATTTTGTGCAGAGCTCCAGGACTTCACACAACAGAGGAAGCAAGAGGAAACCTTAACTTTTAAGCAGAAAAAAATAATGCAGCTCGACTTAAAAACAGAGTGGAACAGATTACCGGCTGCATGCTAAAGAAAACAAGCTCAGAGGAGAAGTTATCTGCATGATTCAGTGAGTTGTGCACATAAAAGTGGCCTAATGTCTGGAGCAGCTCTTTCTTGTATCCACATGCAGAAACTGAGACATTTATTGCTGCATGGAGCGTCCTCCGTTACACCAGGATACAGCGACGCGCCTGTGATTAGACGCTCACATCAGGACAAGTCAAACAGCTGGACGTCTGAAGACAGCGAGGTCAGTTTCTGATGATTTCCTCATTCTAGAACACCTTAGAATCAAATATTCTGTTTTCTGCAAACGGAATGAAAAACTCAAAAATTGTGAACTTAAATCCAGACTCATCACCTGAGGCAAGGCCACATATTTTACTGCACGTGATCATGTTTCTGTGAGTTCAAAGAAAATCAAAAACAAAGATGGCGATGGCAGAAACGAAAGCCTAACACAGGTGAACCAAAAGGACACGCAATGAGAGGAACATCACAGTTGGTTCTGTTGGAATCAGAGTAGTTAGCAAACAGAGTCCCATAAAGCAGTATCCCACGCTTTGAACATCTCACAGCACTCTGTTCAATCCATGTTCTGAAATATACAAAGTGTATGGCTCATGGATACTCTGGAGAAGCTGCAAAGATCCACAGTTCAGCTGTAGGAATCTGTCAACAACTGTTAATCATGCTTTTCACAAATCTGGCCTCCATGGATGAGTAGCAAGAAGCACACTGTAGTTTAATAGCGATAAATACAGGGCAATCTAGGAGAACAAGCTGTTGGATGCTGCAAACGTTGATAATAAAGTTCTTTGACAAACACTTGAAGCCCTAACCCAAGAGTTGTACCGATAGAGATTCTTTCCACTACAGCTGTATTATCCGCTGTAAATCAGATATTCTGCTTCATTGGGGTATCCTGCTCCCCCCTGGAAATATGAGTTAACCCTGGTGCAGTTTGCTACATGTGGAATATAAAAATCAATGCAGCAAGCTAAGAGAGGAAACTAACCAAAGAGAGGAGGTGTCTTTTTCCTATAAGTATGATTTACAGGCGTATATGTGATCTGAAAATGTTTAAATCCTGCTCCGTGTCTGTGAAACCCCAGCAGAAAATCGAACCGGGTACTTGACACTACTCTTGTGTGAAAACATTCTTAATAATTACATAAAGGTGGACTAATAAGGTGACAGGTATCAGAGTAAAGGGGGCTGAATATACATGCACACTTTGTGGAGGTCCATAACATTAAATCCTATTAAGATACCATGACGTTGTTGTTGCAATTGAACGAAAAGTGTTTAGGTCCACAGGGTATTAACCCTTTTACAGAGGCACTATATGATGATGTGAATTCAATAGTTGCTTTCTGAGTGAAAATGTGTTAAACTAATAAACTAAACTAATAACCAATGGGCTTAATTAAAAATAACAGTTCTGCTGACACTATTTTACCTTACTGAATAATACAACAGCTGCTTCTGCTGTGTCATTTTAAACAGGAGCAGACTGTCTGTCAGGACTGGCAGGTAGAGGTCATCTCTGCTGTGTTCAAGTGCAATTGTTCTTTTAACTTGTCCAGACTGGGGACACCTCAGACTGGGTGTGAAGAAGCCATCAGACTGGAACTGTTCTGACATGGCTCAAATAAAGCATCGTCATAAAACGTAATATCTTTTAAAACTGAGGAGCAAAACCTGCATCTAATATTTGATTCCTGATTGAAGCAAGGAAAGGATTTTAATAGAGCAGCAAGAAACTCCAACATGTTCTAACTGGGATCATTTCAGATTTATCTGGACAGGGAAAAGCAGCAAATCATGAATTTGCAGGGGAAAAAAAAACTACCAGATCAGTGTGTAGTGGTTAGAAACGTGGCTGTGCAGCCAGTCGCTGAGTGCTGACTGGGCTTTCTGCCTCCCCTCCCCCTCCATCCAAACCAAAAACAGCATCAAAGCAATCAAAATGGTAATGTTAGGCATGAATGGGGCCCATCCCCCTCCCCCTCCTCTTCCTCCTCCTGCATTAAACTCTGCAGAGTTTTTTTTTTACTCTCCATGTTATAGAGAGGGGGGAGAAACCACCCCCATTTCTCTCTCAAAATGGAAGCGTCCACTACAAAAGTGAGAAAAAAAACACAAACAAGGATAAAAAGATTCACCCTCCTACGCCTCATTGTTCTCCACTAAAGGGAGATTTTTCAGCACAAGTTTTAATAAAAAACAAAAGGTCTAAAGAATGAAACTCTCTTAAAACAAACAAGCATGAGAGGAAACAAAGTGCCTTGGCTTCTGCTGAGTGGAAGTTGTGGCCGTGCAGCAGCAGTAGAAGAAGAAGGAGCAGGAGCTGGCCGTGGTGCTGAAGCCTCAACTTCCAGCATCCGCCCAGCCTCTGCCTTCCTCCCCCGGCTCCACTAGGAGCGCCGAGCCGCCCTCAAAGTTACCGTGTGGAAGCCATGAAGGTGGTGGAACAGAAAAATATATTTTTAAAAAAAGTAAAAGTAAAAGAGTGATTAAGGGCGAATCAAACGGGTCGCTGTGAGTCACGTGACACCGGAGAAATAATGCCAGCAGAGAGAAGCGAAAAGTAACCAAACCGAGATGTTTAACAGCGTTAAAAGGGTTAAAACAGGACTAATCCAGGCTGGGTTAATTTCTGATACTGGTCAGAAAAGTCTGAGTCAGGCTGCTCCTTCACCAGCTACTCTCTCCTACTCTCCTGAAACATGTCGACCCGCACGGCGCTGAAGTTGGTGTCTGATTCCCAGCTTCCGATTCAAGCTGCTTCAGTAAAAAGGACCATTCCGCTGTTTTTAAGGGATCAGATTTCATCAGCTCTGCTCAATCTAGACTGGGTTATTTTACAGTGATTACACCTTCATATACACCTGATTCATGAGAAATTTTATGTGTAAATGTTTAAATGTGTTTCATGTCTATTTTGATTTGTCATTTCAATCCCTTTAGATGGGTTAGTCTTGAAATTAATACCACTTAGTTAATTGTAGGCTGAATTTTCCTAAATGAAAGATTTTGTATTTGTAAATGTTAAATTTTAAAGCTTTTTGCCATTTAAATAGCACCAATATTTAAATTTATATTAATTAATGCAACCTTCATCTTATTAGTGAGTGTCCAAAAAAAAAAAAAAAAAAAAAAAAACTCAGATTTTACTGCTTTTTGTCACTTTACATGGGATTCCAATTGCCATTTTTCTTCTTTCTTCTCCGTTTCATCTGTACCCCCATCATTCTGTGACCTTTAGCATGTTGGACAATGTCATTTATGTCCAGTGTGAGCATCTGCTCCCATGAGACTCTGTCGAACAAGCCAAATATTACATTAGCATTTAAAATGCAAGTTCATAACTCTTGGAATATAACCCATTAGGTGTGAGCAAGGAGACTCCAATCAACAGGCTGAATACATTAATGGCAGAGCATGAATTAAAGGCATTGTAAACATACCTTGGTGGCGATGGGGAGCGGGGAGCAGCCCATCTTTATGATCCATAAAAGTTTAATTAAGAAGTATAAATAAATGAGTGCTTTTTGTCAGTTTTGTCTCATTTTAAAACTTCCATAAATGGAATAAACTTTGCACAAATCAGAAACTATTTTAAAGAATGTATTTTATATAGTTCGACTAATGAAAATAATGCACATTTCATGCTAGACACCATCTAAAACAGGGGTGTACAAAGTCTGTCCTGGAGGGCCGTGTTCTCCATGCTTTAGATGTTTTGTTGCTTCAGCACACCTGATTCCCATTGATGGCGGATTAACAGGCTTCTGTTGAACTCCAATCACCTGAATCAGGTGTGTTAAAGCAGGGAAACATCTAAAGCATGGAGAACACTGGCCCTTGAGGACACCCCTGATCTAAAAACTCCCTTCTCTGACCTTCATAAAAAAAAAATATATATAAACATTCAAAAAGAATCGTAAACTTTGTTTTAAAGAATGTGTCTTTATTGTAAAATAATTCTGCCGTGTTTGACCAGTATTAAGTGGGCTTTTTTCTGCCGTGGTTAAAATGATTTTAAAGAAGAATTTTAAAGAATTATAACTTTTACCTACCAAAATTAAAAGGTTTAATGTGTCTTTAGCATAAAATAATTCTGTGAAGTTTGAAGTGCTGGGTTTTTCTTGCAGGACTTACACAGAGTTTTTGAACCAGAGCTGATCAAAACTAGTCCAGAGTCCCTAAAAAAAAAAAAGCGGAATGGACCTTTACTGAACTAGTCCCATCCGCACACCAACTTCCCCGCCGTTCGACTACTCAAAATGGACGCTAAAATCTTTCAACATTGCACAAGTTTGAGAAGAAAAGATGGCCACTTTTCCATCCAGTGCGTAGCTACGGACACTTCAGAACTGCAGCTCTCCTTCTATGCTGCTGTTAAAGGAAACTTCCCGACATTCAAGTCGATGTGAGGATAATAAAAAGGCAGGCTGGGTTATTTCTGGGGGACAGTTGATGATGTTAACCGGAGCAGATTTATGCTGATAAAGTTTCTCCCTCACTCCCCGACCAGCCAGCCATGCCGGCTAGAAGCCCAGGAACAACCCGCTAACCTGTGGGTCCAGCTTCATCCCAGTTTGAAAACAATCCGGGAGCTGGGAAAAAAAGCAAGGAATTATAAAAGTGTGTGAAGTTTAAAACAGGGAGGAACAAAGCGGGCTCAGTTTGTAGCAGCTCATAAATATTCAGGTCGCGTCCTGATCGCCACAGTCAGCCAGCACCCCCGCATCAACACTCCAAATTCTCCCAGAAAACAGCCTCCATCATCGGACAAAGTAGTCCTGAAAAGTAGCTTTAATTGTTCGACTTGGAAGTGTCAGACATTCCCATTCCCATCGACATGTCGCATAGTTTTCCTCCCCCCTCGGAGTGTTTCATCTCTCCCTCCTGCTCTCACTCTCCCAAACAGCGATAAATAGGGACAGAAACAACACCATGTTTCACTTACCTGATGACACTGGAGCTCCAGTTTCAGCGCCTCTTGTAGGCCTTGTAGTTCCATGTTCCCACCAGAAAAACACTTTTCTTCCACTTTGGACGCGGCCGAGACCAAGTTTAAGTGAATTAAAGATTTTTTTTAAAGCGACAATAACAATTGAAAGAAGAACTACTCCAGGCTGCAGAGCAAGTTCTCGCTTCTTTTTACACAGGCTGGGACTCATCACCCACTTTCCGCCCGTCTCCAAAAGTGCTCCAAACCCCACGGAACAGGCCCGAGTCCAGCACGGTCGCTCTCCGGGACACAGTTGAACTTGGAAGGGTGCGAAACGGTACCGGTTAGCAGTTCCTTTCGGTAATTTCGAGTTAAAAACGGGGACTATATTTTGTCCGAGTCCGCGCCTTGATTTCACTTTGCCTGGGGAAAAGTTGCGCTTCGGCTGTCAATGGTAATTCTGAAGTTCCCGGATGGAGCAGACCCCCACTGACTGGGCATGCGCACAAAACACATGGAGCAAAGTAAAGGAATCACAGCCAGCAATGGTTTCTGATCTATAACGTGTGTTTGTATACCTGTAGAAACAGAATAACTCCGCTGTATACATAAAAATAATGTTGCTTTGTTTAAAGTGTATATCTGTTGCTTCATAATATATTATTCAACTGCAAATCAGGTTTATTTTGTCAACATAACAAACCCAGACAGATATATAGTTATGTGAGCCATGTTCACAACTATATTAATGCACAAAGCTCTGAATGTCCTCATTTAGATCTCTTACTTTATCCGATTACCTAAATAAGCTTTAATTTAGTTTAACCTCACTACAAAATGAGTTTCAACCAGGATCTACATCTAAATTGGTTTAAAAAAATACTTGAAATCGACAATTTTTTTAAACTTTCACAAATAACATAAATGTCTTATGAACCTTGTGTTTATATAAAGTCCAATTTCACAGGCTGATATAAGAGCAACAATAGGAGTTTACAAATTAAAAGTAGGAAGACATAGTTTAAATTTTTGAGGGCTGGAGTCCTGGATGTGAACACAAGTGATTTAAATAAGTCATCAGCAGGCTTCTGCAGAACTCGCTGTGAGGCTGAAGAGATAATTCAACTATTTGAATCAGGTGTGTTGGAGCAGAGAACGACATAGTACCTATCTGAACACCCAGTGATTTCCAACCCTGGTTTTCAAAGCACACTGCCCTGCATGTTTTAGAAGTTTCCCTGCTTCAGCACACCCAGTTCAAGTGATTGTAGTTCAGCAAACGCATGTTAACCAGCCATCAACTGAAACCAGGTGTGCTGAAACAGTGAAGCATCTGCAAAAGCAGTGAGCCTTTTGTCAACACATCAAATTCAAAAACAAAATGCTCCCTAAAGAGGTATATCCCAACCACTTTTGCATCTCTGTGATTCTCATTAAAGTTAAATTGCCTGTTTTCTGCAGCTTAGCAAATACATTTAAGCTGTGGATTATTCCTCAGCTTGTAGTCCACACAACAGCCTGTAGGCCTGCCTGTGCTTTTAGCTGGTGAATGAAAATTACATGGAGCTACAGTCATGCAATATGAAGCAAAACAGTCTTTCTGGTTGGGGTGTTGCATTCTGCTCTGTCCTCATGTGCAATGTACCCTTAAGACTCCAGCCCACAGTTCAGTGCATTATATTCAGTTAATAAACTTCATGATGTTTGAATTAACAGTTTAAATTATGACGTTCTTACACAAAAGTAGTGTTTTGTTTAACTTCAACAAACATGGAAGAGCTCTATTATTCATGAGCATTTTAATCCACTTATCTACGGTGCATTGCAACTATACCTCTTTACATTTTGTCCTTTTACAACCTCTAATTCCATTGTACCTTATTGTCTTTTATGGGATATACCAACACAAAGTAGGACAGAATTGTGAGATTGAAAAAGGGTATAAAGTCTTCAAATATTCTGTGGAAAAAAGAATCTTAAAAAATCCCCTTTTCTTTGCTCCCATCAGGTTTACTGCAAGTCTTTTGGAGTATAACTATAGCAGCTTTGTACAGCTAGACACTAATATTTTTGCCCATTTTACTTTACAAAACAACTCAAGCTCATTGAGATTGGATAGAGAGGGTCTGATAATAGCATTTTTGAAAGTCTTGCCACAGATTCTTTGGTTAATTTGAGGCTGGGCTTTGACTAGGCCATTTTAGCACATTAATATGCTTTGATCTAAACCATTCAATTGTATGTCTGGCTGTAGGTTTAGTGTTGCTGTCCTGCTTTAAGGTAAACCTCTGCCCCAGAGACTAACAGATTTTCTTCCAGGATTGTCCTGTAAATAGCTCCATCCATCTTCCTATCAACTCTGAGCCTTTTTCCTGTCGTCGCTGAAGAAAAGCAACCCCAGAGCATGATGCTGCTACCCCCATGTTTCACTAAGTAGATAATGTGTTCAGGGTCATCTGCAGTGATACCTTTCCACCACACCTAATGTTGTGCATGTAGGCCAAAAAACTCTGACCAGACCTCCTTTGTCCACGTGATTGTTGTGTCCTCTACGTGTTTTGTAGCAAGCTAAACTTCCTGTTGTTTTTTTTCAACAGTTGTTTTCTTGCTAAAAAAGCCATATTTATTAAGTACTGTCAACACATTATCCCAGCGCCTCCAGAGTTACCATTACCCTGTTAGGTTGCTTCTCCTTGCCCGGCCTATCAGTTTAGGGGGAGCTGTATCACTCTATTTTTGAATGATGGATTATGCTCTGTGAGATGCTTAGAGGTTGGGATATTGTTTTCTAACCTAACACTGCTTTGAACTTCTCCGCAACTTTCTCCCTGACTTGTCTGCTGTGTTCTTTGGTCTTCATGATGCTGTTTGTTCTCTGATGTTCTCTAATAAACATCTGAGGCCTTCACAGAACAGCTGGATTTATACTGAAAATAAATTAGACAGATGGGGTTTATTACTAATTGGGTTGTAAAGTCAGCTGCACTGGATTTTATTTAGGAGTGTCACATTAAACTTATGCACCACTTTGTATTAGTCTATCACGTAAAACCCCAGTAAAATACGTGAATAAATAAATGTTTGCAATGTTAAACCTCCAGTGTGATTGGTCTTTGAGATTAATTTTGTTTATATGTGACTTTAACACTATAGAGGAACAGTTTAATTCACTTTACCATTTTTTAGTAAACTGATGGTTCGTCATACCTTTTCGTGGAGGAAAATCTGCTTTATTGTTGAAGTTTTAAACAGTTGGGTCGTTTGTTCACACTTCAACATGGATCATAGCCACACTGTAACAGCCGGTTAAAAATGGCAGCATGAACATTTACAGATACAACTTCCTGAGAGGGAGTAAAAACAAAACATAAAATATGTCGACTTATAACTTGTAAAAGCCTCTAAATTATAATCTGTTTTTTGGCTCTGCAAACACAAAGAGGTCAAATGGTTCAGTTTGTTCTCTGAAATGCTCCCCGCTCTCCCCCATGTCTCTCTGCCTGGGCCCCATCACCTCCTTCTTCCTCTTCCCACCTCACCTTAGCGATGATTGGTCAGTAACAAGAAGAGGGTGGGTATGCTGAGCCAATCAGGAGTTGCAATTGCAATACGGATAGGGAGAGCAGCCAATGAGCAGCTGAGGGGCAACGGAGAGGTGGGACTGCATGGAGTATGTGATCGGAGAGTTGATGAGAAGCAGAAATGGCAGTTTCTGTTTGTGTTCGTAGTTTTAGTCGACGGAACCAACTTTAATGTGGACAATTAGATCCCAGTGAAACAGATAGGCTGGTTATACGAGGTTATATGATCGTTCGGGCTGTTTTGTAGTATGTTTAAAGCCACGGTGACGACTGAAACAACAGAAATTAGCACCATGGACAGAGGAAGCAGACTCTTTCAAAGCTGTAGTCCTATGTTCGGCTTTAAACAACACTGCTGAGCTAAACCCGGATTTGCTCCTTTAAAGACTGACCAGAATTCCCCAGCAAAGTTGCAGCAGAGTCGGCAGCTCCTCTCCCGCTGACCCCCTCCCCCACCCGGTCAGCTCTGCTGCTACAACCGCCGCTAATTTCCATTTCACGGCTGAGAGGGTGAAACTCCTGAAGTCCTCTCGTTGCTGTTCCGTCTCCGACACAGACTTTACATGAAGACAGCTGCCTTTTAACTCTTTCTACTTGTATTTATTTTCCTCCAGAGCTGCAGCAGGAAGGTCATTTTGAGCCCCCTCCACCCAGTGTGTGTCTGTTCACCCATCATTTGGATTTTATGTAGCGTTCAGGTCGTGGTCAGACTACAGATCAACCGCCAGGGGGGACAGGGATAACGCTTTTGTTTCAATCTACCTCCAAACTTCCAGAAGACTGAAAGGCACAATAGATATCTGGAAATATCGATACAAACTGTGAAGAAGACAAAAAACCTATAAGACACAAGGAAAGGGTCAAATATGAGATAAATGCCAATGAATCTGAAACAACAAAGAGATGTACCAAAATAAAACAGAGTTGTTTTAGCTTTAAAAGGCTCAGAGAGACAATAGAAACAGACAAGATAATTGCAAAAAGATGTCATCCTGCTTAGAATTTATCACAGTCAAGTACAAGTACAAACTGAAGGTCTCAGAGGTTGGTTAGAGAACATTAGTGGATAAACAGCATCATGAAGACCAAGGAGCACTGTAGACAGGATATGGATGAAGTTACAGAGAAGTTTAAAGCAAAGTTAAGTTAAAAAACACTAACCCATTATAAAAAAATACTACAATAAGTTTTTATTATAGGAATCAGTCCCAACATGACGGCCTTGAAATCTCAAAACTCTTTCCAAAATTCTAGGTCAAAATAATAAGCAAATACAGAATACAAGTACATATTTATATGAGTATATACATGTTTTTTAAAATTATTCTGAAAATTGAAACTGCCTCAATCATTAGGTTTTTTCCTAACATTTTAACATGTTTCCATTCCTTACAACACCTAATAGAAGTTGTACGATTTTAAAATAAAACCTAATGTATTATTTAAATTTTTCGTTTCATAGTAAGTTCTTTCCTGTTTGATCGTGCGCCTCAGTTTTTAGAGCATAGCTGATGCATTTGTAGATTTTTAACCCACAGAAATAAATTTAGGTCAGCACTCTGAATAAATAACACCAACAATGTTCTGTGTCGGAACCATTTCTACTGAAATGAAACCATGAGACAGAAGGAGGAGAATCATGTAGATATCAGCTGGAGAAGTTTACTTCAGAGCGATTTTCTCTACAAAAGCTTCTCTTCTGCCACGCAGGAACTCAGACAGATTTTCTATCAGCTGGACATTAGTTTTATCTCACAGTCCACCTGGGGCCAGGCCTGGACCAACCATCTGTCATTTCTGGCAGAACCCACTGAAGCCTGGCTGATCCTGCCGTCCGCCTGACGGGAAATGTTTAACGTGGGATATTTAGAAATCAAACAGCCTGCAGCGGGCAACTCGACTGGCCACAAACACAGAAACAGCCTGAACATTTCACGTGTTTAGGATGTCTCTGTGTGATCATCATCCTTAATCTGCCAACCCGTTCGGAGAGAAGACATTCCCAACAGCAGCAGAGTTTAAGTTCTGCTGTGGGTAAAATCGTAAAAACATGAGAACAAGTGTTTTTGTCATTGGGAACACACGATGTCTGCTTTCTAACACGTTCATTCACTGAGAGATGAAACGCTGAACAAGGAAGACTTATGAATATTAATGAAATTCTTTTATTAGCTTTGTCAGGTGAGACGGAGCAGGATGGCACTTTTTTTTATACAACAGTAACATAAAAACATCGTTCAGTAAAACAGTAAAACCAGAAATTAAAATAATAATTAATTACTTTCATATTTATCAGAAACTCTGCTTCAGAACCTTCACATCATCAACAATGGCACACTTTACTGACGGGAAAAATGAGATATTGAACACCGATCAGAAATGTATTGGATGTAAGGCAGCTCCACACGTTTGGTCCATTGGTTGGCTCACCTTGATTGTTCTCTGGTTAGGTCACTGTTCCGGTATCTGGGTGGTTTCCTGCTTAGATTTATCGTCGGTTCTCTCCTTGGTTCTACAGTCATTTTTCTTGTTTGGTCCTTCTGACTTTTCCCCTGGCTTGTTCCCTTGATTGGTTCTCTGCTTAGTTTCACTGGTTGGTTCCCAGGTTTTGTTCCCCTGGATAGTTGGTTCCCTGGATGTCTTTTCGCTGGTTCTTCTTCTTGATTCCTTGCTTAGCTCTACTGGTTGGAGCTAAGCAAGAATCTAATTTGAGTACTGTATTGCACCGACTACGCCAAAACAAATTCCTTGTATGTCCAAAAACGTACTTGGCAATAAAGCTTTTCTGATTCTGATTCTGATTCTCATTTTTTCTGTCTGGTTCACCAAAGCCCCCCAGTCTCTGGACTGATGTCTATATTTGAATCTTTGTTGCTTCAGCTCCTGTGGTTTGATGGTATAATGATACAATAGCTGATTTTCCTGAAGGAAAATACTACAGGACATTGCAAAGCTAATTTCCTTCACTGGTTCTACTGACGACTTCAGCCAGCAGTTATCACAGCTACTGCTGAGTAACTTACAAGTATTTCACTCAACCAGTAACGCTTTTGAACCAGATAAGTTCAAACCAACAAGTCCTACACAGAAGAGACTACAGCCGCCAAGTAAACGTGTCCTGGTATTAACAGTAGTTCTCGACCACCAGAGCGCTTCAAACGGTTGCTCGACACTCAGCTCTGCTGCCTGCAGGCCGTCAAGAGGCCAACGATGTTTCCTGCCCTGCTGATGAACAGATACTCTGACATTTGTAAGGATTGTGTCTCTGGGCTTCTGAAACGTAAATGTCAGCCAGGATCAGTCAGAGAGCTGGCAGCAGAGATCAGAGCAGAGAAACGTACCAGCAGACACACATAAACGTTCATGTTCGCTTTATTGAAACCTCGGCCAGTTGTCACCTGTCAGTTAGTTGTTAGAGTGTCCTCTGCCTTAGAAAGGATTTATTATGATGAAATCAACCTTTTCATATCTGGCACCGAGATTTTGTACAAAACCTCTCAAAGCCTATCCTATGAAGATAATATGCAAACCATAATTAAGAGTTATGATAGGTCAGTTTCTAACTTCAGCAAACGTTGATCTAGATGTGGTCGGGGAGCTCCGGCTGGTCCCCTTGATTGGTTCCCTGGTTAGTTTAGTCAGTTGTTTTTGGTTCTTGGGCTAATTCTTCAGACTGGTCCCCAGGTTGATCCCCAGGCCTGTTTCCATTGTTAGTTTTACTGCTTGGTTCTCCTTGTTGGTCCTCCTGGTTGGCTTCCTGGTTAGTGACCCAGTCTTTAAGATCCAATCTTTATTTGAGGAACATTGTTTTTCATCAGTCCTATGATTTTCTTAAGTCTCCAAACCTTTTTAGAGTTTGTCTGTAATGAGATTAAAGTAAAATAACATATGAATGAAGTGCAGCTCTTCGGTGTCTCAGCTCTCTGCACCTGTCAGACTTCAGAGGATGATTTTTGTCTCCTGCTGCTCTGCTGACAGAGTAGAGGTAAAGCTGCTGAAGCGATACTCTCAACAATCACACACCGCAGCGAGGCGGTGACCCAGTTCTCTCTTTCAGAGCTTATTTCCTTTGCTTCACCAAAAATAAATAAACACAAGTCTGCTGCGAAGTTGCTTGGCGTCCAGCCTCGCAGCTAAACCCAGCAGCTCTGCCTCTGAGCTTGTGGTGTTAGAAAAAAAGACAAAATTAGCCGTTCGTATCCAGTTCTGTTTGTCAGAAAAGTGGATGGTTTGGTTTGAAGTTGTCATGCAGTAATAATATGCTGACATGCTGATGATTCAATGGATATTTATGTGTCAGAAGGATATAGAAGGCTGCAAAAACTAGTAACCAAAACCAAGAAACCTGATTTTTAAGATTGGATTTAATGTAACTGTCAACGTGAAAGGAAAATATGCAGCTTACTGTAACCATAACCAGTTTACAAAAATATCTGCCATCTAAAACAAGTTGGTACATTTCAGTCCTTGCATTTTGGTGTATGGATGAACCAAAAAGTCACAAAAACAAAAGACATATATTGCTATAACAATGAAATAATTTTAGCCCAGAAGCACACACAGTTGCCCAAATCCAGTCCTTTTGGATGCATCTCTCCTCTAACACACCTGATTCAAATAAATGGCTCTTAACCAGGCCTCTGCAGATGTGCTGATGAGGGAATTTTGCCCTTTTATTCAGATGTGTTGGAGAAGGGATGCATCCAAAAGTTGCAGGATAGTGGCACTCTAGAACTGGACTTGGATCCCCCGATATAGAAATTAAGGCACCCTTCGCTCCTGGATAAAAGCCCTCTTAGCTCCCCACGATCTCTTAGGAACGTGGCTGGATTGAGGCAAATTTTCAAAATGTTCCTCTGTACGTATCGGAAAGATTGATCTGAGGTGGTCTGAATGATCAGGGTGACTCATGCAGCATTTAATAAACAGGGAAGAAATCATGCTTTTCATTAATATACTTGAATTTCTACCCCTGCAGCTCTTTGCTCCTGTTTGATCAGAATTCATTATTAATCAGGATAATTCAATCTCCATCTGATTATCTCAGAGTCCCTTTAGTGTTTGTGAAGCCACTTCATATCAGAGCAAACAGTCTGTAATCAGCAGCTTTAAAGAGGCTGACGGGTGAACTAATTTATGTGATATTTCCCAGGTGGAGGAGCGGCTTTGTTAGCCTGTTAGGAGCTCTGATGCGAAGTGGCGGGGAGGAGGAACCCCTAAAAACTATCAGACAGTGATCTGTTGGTGCTGGATCCAGCAGAGAGGCATCAAACACCATCTTCGTACAGCTGCTGAGTCTTTACCGCTCCGACTGATGAGAAACGACACGCTGCTGTTTCTCATCTGCACCTGGTAGTCAGAACGACCTAAAACAAAGCAGCTGAAATCCTCCGCGTCCCCACAAACTCCTCCACACAGGAGAGCAGATCTGTAGTGTTGGATCTGATCCACACTGGAGAGTCCCTGACTGAGCATCAGTCAGATCTGCTTGTCTCATTTTAGCTGGTGTCATTGATAACTTAATTAAAAATTACTTTTTAAGATTATTGTGTATCGTTTTATCAGTTTTAAGACAGAGAGAAAAGAAAGCATTGCAGAAAACAAAAAGATGTTAAAATACAGATATTAAAAGCATGACAGAAACAAATGTTTCAAATAGATCATTGTTCAGATGCTTTGATGAAAAGCTGCTCTAAATACAAATGTTTTCAGTCCTGATTTAAAGAAACCAACAGTTTCTGCACATCTTAGGTTTTCAGGGATTTTGACCCAGGAGCATAAAAACTAAATGCTTCCTCTTCTTGTTTAGTGCTGGTCCTGGGAACCTGGAGTAAGCAGGTCTCTGATGACCTCAGGGGTCTGCAGGGTTCATATTTGACAAACAACTCAGAAATGTATTAAGTCCAAAGACTATTCAGTCCTTTATAGACCAATAGCAGAAGTTCTACATCTATCCCTTCATTCATAAATAAATGGACATTTCATTTTATAAACTTACAGATCTTGTGCTAGGAGAACAGGACATGGAGCTCAGGCAGCCTAACAGGAGGAGGCAGCAAAGAACAATGATACCCACTGAGCTTGTATACTGAGGGGAGAGTGGAGAATGACATTAAATACAGGTGAGTTAATCAGGGACTCAGGAACAGATGTGGAGGAGAGCAAACAGGCACACTGAGGGAAGATGAATAATTAACACAAATGAAGATGAACTGGACACAAAGAAACAATAAACCAAGAGAAAAAAGAATAACACTGATCTTGAGGATGAACTAGTATGAGGGATTGCTGCAAAATTAACATAATACAAGCAACTGTCTGCTGTCTCTACATGCTCATTCAGGAGTTAATGCTGCAAGTCCCTAACTCGATGAAATCTGCTGGGTTTCCTTAGATAGAAAAATGTAACCAATTTGAAAATATATTTGAATGATTGGTCTGAATTGACATTTTGTATTTTTTAGAGTGCCTTGAGACGATATGGGCTGTGAATTGGCGATATATAAATAAACTGGATTGAATTAAACCGGACACAAAAAGGATCCTTCGACTATCTAAATCAAAATAGACAGAAAACAGAACACAGGAAAAACAATATTGAGATTTTACATCACTTTTATAATAAATATAATAAAACAATTGCTTCGAAACTGTTTTTATTAAATTAAAAGTTTTAAAATCCTTAATATTTCAGTCAGTCAGTCAGTCAGTCATTTTCTACCGCTTATTCCATAGTGGGTCGTGGGGGAGCTGGTGCCTATCTCCAGCAGTCTATGGGCGAGAGGGGGGGTACACCCTGGACAGGTTGCCAGTCCATCGCAGGGCAACACACAAACAGCCATGCACACACTCATTCATACACCTATGGTCAATTTAGAGTGACCAATTCCTTAATATTTCATACATCATTAAAATTTAAAGAAAATCTGTGAATTATCTAATAATTTAATCCATCCATCCATCATGCAGGTCTTTTCAAATCTGTTTGCAGTGGAAACAGACGTTAACAATCATCGCTCTTCTCTGTGCTGAATTCATTAAAGAAGCAGCAGAAGCTCTGATTACCGTGTTAAAGCTCAGATAATTTAAATCAGTTTTTTTTCTTGATGAAAAAAACTTTCAAGGTCATTAAGAAACATCAGCTCTGCTTCATTTCCAGTAATTAATGTCCACATGACCCGCTAATTAATTCAAGCCAATTACAGCAGCATTTGAGTCTAATTGAGATGTAGATCTGTGAGCTGAGGAGGCGATTAGAGAGGAGATGTATGAAATGTTGCATTAGATAAAGTGACAGTCGGATGTTAATGATTTAATCACACATAATTAGTCTGAGGAAGAAATCTGAGGGCAAGCTTCAAAACATGGAAAGACGGTTGGCCACACCAGACTCCATTCAAAAACACGTGATTTTAGGTTTCAGTCTGTCCTCTGCAGTGTTTAAATTACTGAATGATTGAGTGAATGAATAAATATCAGCTTTGTCTGCTTTATAGCTGGTTAAATGTTGATGTTTGGGCAGAACTTCCTTGCATCTAATTTATGACGCTCAGCTATTCAGTCCTTGTTGGATCTGTGCTGAGCTCCAACGTCTCACATCATTTACAATAATTCCCTATGTTGGACATCCCTTAGTGGATGCTGATCAATAACTCATGATGTCTCTCAGGTAAGACCATGTCATTAATTCAGCTCACAGCTCTGAAGTCTGGTTCCTTACATCCCAACCCTGCTGAGACCCGAGGAGCCTGGACCGACTCGCTTTGAGCTGCTGCTGCCCATCCCGTCCCCTCCTCCAACTCAGAGGGGCCCCATGCTGAGCTGAGGGGCCCTGAATCCTCATGAACACATGATGGCTGACTGCGCACAGCAGGAAGGAACTGCTGCTGTCAGATCCACTGCTGGTTTTCAACAAGGTGAAGAGGAAATTACATTCATGACCAGCAAATCACTTTGACATTTAACAGTTAAAAGATACATATAGGATGAAAAAAACATGAATGATTTTTAACAAAAGTCTAAAATAAATAAGCAGTTCATGCCAATTTAAATAATGGTTTGAGATAAGTATTTTAAAACTGCCCTATTCTGTTTTATCCATCTTCCAAAAACACACCACAGAGTGCCATTTCCCCCAGGTTTTTGCTGTCTGATCACAGCAGCAGAGATAACATAATTAAACATTCTCCCCAGTTAATGATCCTCTAATGTAAGGAAAATGTGGTTATTGCTATCTGCCAGATAAAACTATTTTCTGTAACTTCTGAAATCCAATCTGCTGTCAGTCCTACAAGGTTTCCATGTGTGCAGAATCAGCGACGAGGCCATCTGGTGCTACTGTGAGGAAAACAATCGGCAGCCTAACAGCATAATATGTGAGCATATAAATGTAAAAGCAGGATAAACTTAATTTGGTTCAAAAATTCAGATGCTCCAAAAGGTGCAGCTTTGCAAACAGGCCCATCCACCAGGCCCCTTTATTTCAGTCTGTTTTTGAGGGAATTGGACAACGATCTATTGAAAACAGGATTGTTTTTCAGTTTCTGTTAATACATCTACATGATGTTTTCATTACGATCTCAGTGCACACCACACTAGTAGAAACAGTTAAAACAGTGTCATTCTCCTGACATGCAACTAGTAGGCGCTATGTTCTTTGTAACTCAACAACAGGCGCATGCCTACAAACACTGCTTAAAAACAGGGTAGAAACAGAGCACTTTGTTGGAGAACCGTTGTTATATTTAAAGGAGTTGACAAACTACTCTGCAATCTGCCATTGTTATTGTTGATGTCTTCTTCTGTGGGTTTCAAACTGGTCAACATCTGTTACTCTGCTCTTTAATTTCTATTGATTGCAGTCACACTGGCATGTCCCAGGACTTCCCCATACAGGAAGATTCAATCTTTCCTGTCAACACGACAACAGAGACCGGGACGTTTTGTTACACTGGAACCCCTTTTCAAATTGTGTTGTTTTCAGAGTAAACGCGTGTCATTGAGTTTTACGCGAACAGTAGAAACGCAACAAAACATTTCAGCTTTCACCAAAAAATGTTGTGTGCACAGGACCTTAATCTGGGCAGGACTTTTTTTCTTGTGTGGGTGTGCTGCAGTGTGGGAGAGACCTATGAAGACGTCCTAGAAGATTTGCAGTTTTGTTCTTGTGAAGTATAAAATGTTCTGGCCAGGAAGAACTTTGTTCTTGCTGCCTCAAGTAAAATAACTAATTTGTCTGTTCTTGTGGAGTATGCATTGGCCTTTAATTCACTTAGGATAGGGCCAAAGTGCTCACAGAAATGGATGGGTCCCAGAGGACATACAACACCCTTATAGACATGTGGACAGTACTGCTTCTGTAGGCTCATTGGGAGTTGCTCTCTTTCGCTTTGGATTTTGGTTGTCTGAAGAGCTACTATCCTAGACTTTAAACTGGGTTGTTAATGGATAAATGTTACTGAATAAAAACAGCAGAACTTGAAGATGGGTGACAAAATACAAAAATGGCAATTAATTAAGTTCTTGACAACATGTTACACTATGTTTAGTCCAGAAAACCCAAAAGGACTCCATATCCCTTTAAAAAAGATCCCTTTAATTTAACATTAAAGTTGTATTTACACAACTGATCCTACTTTCTGTGATTTACAGCCATATTTGTTACAGTCCTTACAATGCAAAACATGCAAGTAAGCAGCAAAAAACACAGTGAGGTCACATCTGTATTAAAATATTTCTTATGTTTTCAGAAAGTTTGACAGGAATTTAATAACTGTTACACAGAGAAAAGAAGGAAAATGCTTGTCTTAAAATGAAGAATTTCAAGCTGTAGTTTTCTTTAGCATTGAAAAACTCTTCTGAGTGGCTTAAAAAGATCAGACTCTGATTTTAATAACATTTAAAATCAGTGAGTTCTCCTGGGTCAGCAATTAAAAAGCTTGATTTGATGAAAACCTTTAAAAAGCTGATGTCAGTTAGTTTCACAAAGACGTTTTACCCTCTTTTCTCCAATTGCCAAGTGTTTCCACGTCTCCTCGCCAGCTGGTCAGGGGGTCTCCTGCTGCCGCTGGGCCCCACAGCTCACTTCCTTCTTTCTGCAGCACCTGTTTCTGTTTGGCAAAGCCGAACGGCATCCTGAAAGCTTGGAGAAGAGCCATCTGCTGCCCAACTCTGCACCATTTTACCCCCAATCCCTCATGTCTTTCATCCTGGTGCTCTGTAACTGGGAGATGGAAGAAAAGCTGGAACAGCCTTGCTAACAAATCCCAAACAGCACAATTTAGCCGAAGGGGAAAGCTGTGAGGGTTGAGGTTAAATCAAAGCAGGATAAGTGCAGCAGAGAGGCTTTACCTCATGCAGGTGGAGAACTGCTTGTTTCTTATCTCAAATGTATAGCCAAGGCTATTTTTTTCTAACTTGTTTTGGGAGTACATGCTGGGCTGAATTTAAAATCTCATTATAGCCTTTGCAGATGTCAAATAACTGGTCAATGCCTTCAATTAAAGAAATGAACAGAATTTAGATTTTTATCATTCGAGCTATGCAGGAATTTATTTCGCAAATTTAATTGGCCAAGAGAGTTTACTGTTTTCTTTACAACCAAAGTTTTGCCAAAGCAAGTCAAAGTGTGAGATTGGACATTTTATGAGTCGGCTAAGGAATTTAAAAAGGTCTCAAAGGAATTGGAAATCAGCCATTTAAACAGTAAACAAGTGGAGGAAATTAAAAACAAGCCAAACAAGTACACGTTGAAAGCAGATGCTAAGGTGCTAAAAGAAGTCTTCAAAACCCCTAAAATGTGATCATGGATCCTACAGCAGGCTCTTGCTACTTTTGATGTGAAGCCTGTACAATCAACAATGAGACAGCACAAGTTTCATGAGAGGTGTGCACGGAGAAAACCGTTGCTCTATAATAAATACATTAAGATTAGACTGAAGTTTGCCAGAGAGAAAATAGACCAAAACCAGGGCGTGGAGACTAATGTCTATAGGACAGATAAGGCTTAAACTAAATTATTTGCACACCAGAACAGAGGACATGTCTTGGCATAAACCAAGTGGAAAGCATTCCAGGAAAAGAACCTCACACCAACTATGTGAAGCAGGTAGAAGGGAGTTTCATGGTTTGGGGATGCTTTGCTGCAGCAGGACCTGGTCATCTCAACCTGATAGAATCCACCATAAATCACGCTTTAGGCAAGGCGCCTTTTAGCAAGACAATTCAAAGTGCTTTACATTATGAAATCGTAAGAAAAGAAAACATATTATAAAGTACATAAAATACAGTACATAAAATGCTCAGTAGCTTAACCAACCGTTTGCCATGAGCAGTAAAACTAATAAAGTTGCTTTAATAGACTGTTTATTTTCTCTTCTGGCTGTATGTATGAGAGTAAATCAGTGTTGTAAAGTCTTGTGGAACATTTAATTGTGATTATGTTTCTATAATGTCTTCATGTATAATGAGTATAAAAATCCATTGTCAGGTTGCCAGTACTCATGTGATGTCGCTTCTAGATCCAGAACATAACATTTTCGAGGCAAATTTAACACAGCACAATTATTTCTTCTCGCTGTGGACTACAAATCCCAGAGCGAATGCCGCTTCTCCTTTTGCGCATGCCAAAGAAGGTGGGGCGCGCGGACCCAGCGGCTGTGTGAAATGGCGGCTCAGGTTTAAACACACTGAAGCGATTCCGGTGAATTTCGGAGAGGTCTCAGAACGGTTTGCTTCTTTTGGATCTGGCAGACAGTCACTCAGAGGGAGGGATCGGAACTTATCCCGTATTACAGGTATGTCCGATTTTAATACAGCGGGTTAACAGATATTTTGGCTTTAAACGGGATTGTTAGCTGTTAGCTGCTAACAGGCGGCCCGGGGACCAGAGCCGGCTAACTGAGCTAACAGTGCTCGGAGTCCAACAGCGACATCATAACAGGGTCTGGACTGTGTAAAATGATTGACGTTTAACACCCCAGCTCATTAAAGTTGAACTTTTTGGAAATATGAGCTTTGATCTATCTTTATTCCACGAGAACAGCTAATAAATTAAGCTAGTTAACCGTCAACTGCCGCTGACGGCAGGTACTGCAAACATTTTGAACTTTAAATCTTTAGTTATCCCTTTTAGATTTGTCAAAATTTTCGCCTTCAGTTCTTAGCTACGCTTATATTTCTATTTCCTGTTGCATTTTCTATTAATTTACAACACTGGTTTGTTACAAAATGTGCTGGATAAACTTTGAACTGTCTCAAACCTGAAACATGCATGAGACCTAAAACACTTTCCACCGTACAGGTTCTGTTCTTTGCCATTTTGAATGCGCAGTTCTTGTTTAAATAACCCTTTTGTACTCATAAGGCTACCTTGGCTTTTTGGCAACAGTGATAGTTATGTTTGAAGCCAACACGAATGGAGAGTATTTATTCATTTCTTTATTTATTTACTATAAGATTGATAAGTTTTCTTTCTCTATACTCATAAACCCACAACATCTGTTAATTCCAGTTGATTATGTTTAAAAAAATCGGATTAAGGTGAAAAACCTATGCTTTGATACATGATTAATCTGTTGGATTAAACACTACCTATCTGAGAATACATTATATTCCTTGGAATAAAAACTGAATCAATAAAAGTTTGAATTGACGGGTCAGCCTTCAAAGCAACCCAGAAACTGGTATTGGCTGGGATGAGTCTGATTTATTCATCTCCAGTTACGTTTCCCAACACAAACAGGGCTGAAGGTCCTCTTTTATTTACAGCTAGGAGACTGCTGGCTGCTTTTCCTTGAAAATAAAATGAAAATCTAGAGACATTTAAATGATTTTTTTTTAAAACAGGATGAAACCTAAACATCATTTTTCCTATAAAGTCAAAGATCATAAGTAGCTGGAAAACTCAAGTTCATAAACTTCTAAAACAAAGTATAGAGAAATGTATAAAAATATCACTTCCATTCTGAAATTGTTACCTCAATAATCTAACCTTGGGTACTGATTAATGGGACCTCTCCTGGAGCTGCTAGCTTGGATGAACAAATGGTGGTAAATGGGTGGATTTAAAAAGAGAGATTTACTCATATAAGCTACCATAACATCAACAATGATAATCTCATCAAAGTTGCAGATTAATTTTAAAGCAGAAAATCCAGAATCAAATCAAAGGTGAAGGAAGCAACCAATAATGCTACTTTGTCAGAGACGGACTAGCAGAACGAGCAAAAATTTCTCCCTGATTTATTGAATGAATCCTACAGATGATTACTGTTGATTTGTTTGTGGTGTACAGAGCAGGTGTGATGGCGAAGAGGATCGCTGATAAAGAGCTAACAGACAGGAACTGGGATCAGGAGGAAGAGGGAGAGGAGGTGAGTTCAGATATGAGTTCAGTTGGTCCTTTTGTACGTAGAGGTGACGTTGCTGACCTGTGATTTTACGGTCCTTCATCAGGCCGGGACGTTTTCAATTGCAAGTGAGGATGTGTTGAAGAATCGTGCGATAAAGAAGGCCAAACGCAGAAACACTGGAGGAGAGGTAAAGCAGGAACGTCTGTTTCGACCTCCTGGCCCTCACCTTTCTGTTGGATGCTGCTCTAGAACTCTGTTGTGTTTCTGTGTTTCAGAGCGAAGGGGGAGGAGCTTTCAAAGCGTTTAAAGGCTTTTCTATGACCACGCCCTCTACGCCTCCTACTGCGTTCTCTGGGTTTGGGAATGCTGGCAGCTTTAAAGGCTTCGGAGGTCTGAGCAACGGGAACAGCACGACTCCTCCATTCGGGGGTTTCTCGTCCCCTGCAAAGTCCCCTGCTGCAACCGGTAAGGAAATCTCTTATTACCCCAATGTCAGTGAACGCATGAGATTGTTGTAGCAATCTGAGTAAACAGTCAAGAGGCTAATTTAGAAACTTTTGTTATAAAGAGGTTCTGCTCTGTGCAAAAGCTCATTGATGGGGGGGAAACGGCAAACTTTGAGGCATCTAAACTCAGTTACAACATCCACACTGAAGAGCGTAGTTGTTGGTGTAACCTGGTAGCACTCATGTATGGTGTGTTCACTGATCAGAAAAAGATCTGGCTTTTACATTTTCTACCAGGCAGTCCTTGATCAGGTCAGATCAAGCTGATGGTCGTCCAGTTTGGACGTGGATCTGAAGTCGATATTAATAAACCTTTAAAACCCTTCTTTACTTCATTATTTAACATCTCTACTGACACTGGTGAAGTGTGATCATTCAACAAATGTCCTCTAACATGCAGTAATGTAGCAGGCAGCAGATAATACAGTTTGGGTCAGAATATTATGTTGTTGAAAGTTAAAACCTTTAGTGTAAGATAAACTCAGACAGCTACACATTACAGGTGTGTAAACAGAACATGCTATAGGACGTATAGCGTTTCTGCATCCGTAAAAACACTGGCTGAGGCTCTGTCTCTGCAGATGTGGCTGTTTATAAAGTAGTACTCAGATAAGTTGTTCAGGTTGTGCCATTACTCTTTGGATCCGCTGTATTGCAGTACCGCTGACTCAAAACAACAAAGCTCAGGTGTTTAAAGTGAGGTTGATGGTCCCAATTATGGAAATAATTCCCAGATCAGGACTCTGATCAGGTACGTGTGATTAAATCAGGGTGGTCCCACAATAAAGTCAATATACGGCTGCTGAATTAATACAAGAGCTTAAAAAGTGACGAGTTGGTCAGTGAATGCACCACAAGAGGTCCGGATGAGGTTAACAAGGCGCAGAGAAACAAAAGCTTGAGTTCTGTATACATCAAAATACATCAGGATAAATGGGCATCTGTCTAATGGAAATATAAACTCTAAAATATAGTTTATATTTTTCTATAATAATAGAACCTGTAGATAGGAAAGTGTTTATATTTTTCCATAAGAGAATAATGAAAATGTCTAAAAACCAGAATATTTTTTTAGCTCTGTTATATCTAAAATCTGCTCTTAATCACTGCGCCTTTTATCTACCTGATCATATCTGTAGATGTTTTGGCTTTTAATATTTAATTTTATGACTCACACAAACATTGACACAGCTCTATAAGAATCATTAGTGCTGTATTTATTTTTAAAATATTAAAATGTTTTTTGAACATGATAACTTATTTATGTGGTATTTGGAGCACACAACCTTCACAAGTAAATAAACAGAGATGCTTCTCCTGGTTTCTTTAATGTCTGACCTGCTGGTTCTGATTTGGAGCGAGTTTGATTACTTTCTTTGTATCTTTTTTTTTTGCCTGAAAGATCTTCATCTTTTTGACCTACTGATCATAGCTGATCGAGGGGAAAATTGGCAGATTCTGAACACACGTTGATTTGAATGTTGCGTCTAATGTTAAGTTGACCAAAGATGTACTCAGAGCCTTTTAAAGTCAGAAATGTGTAGGAATCATGGACCTGCTCTTTGTTAGACAGCGTTATCTGCAGAAACATGCAGATTTAACACAATCTGTGCACACGCAGCGACCATGGTTTAAATGGGCCTTATATTCAGCTGTAGAGTCGGTGTCTGGGTCACTGTGCAGCTTTATGCTAAATGTTGCACATCAGTCTATCCTGTTGTTCCTCTGCTAAGATGCTGCAGGCTGAACATCGCCTCTTTGTGGCTCCTCCTGGTTTGGTATTGCAGTGTAATGGAGCTGAATCACTTCTCGCTGCTCTTTTCTTCCACGCTGCTGTTGCTGCAGGGCAGGAGGGGGAGGGGCCTCTTCATCCCTCTTTCTGCTGCCTCACTTACTCGTCTTTCTCCATCCTCTCAGGTGTAATGTTCAACGGGCCATCCTCCACCCAGCCTACCGCCAACATCACCACCCAGCAGACCAACGGCTCCGCCCCCAGCCCGACTCAGAGCTCCTGCAGCAGCAACAAGGAGTACAGCCGGCAGCTCACAGCGCTCAACTACTCGGTGCGCGACTGGATCACCAAGCATGTGAACGACAACCCTCTCTGCGACCTCAACCCCATCTTCAGGGATTACGAGCGGCACCTCGCCAGCATTGAGCGGAAGTATGGAGCCGCCTCTGCTGACGGTGGTTTGGAGGAGAAGAAGCAAGGAGCCACATCCACCCCTCCTCCTCCTCCCTCCTCATCTTCCTCCAGTAGCTCAGCAGCTCCATCAGCTGCTTTGTTCTCCTTTACCAAAACCACTACAGAAGATGCAACTCAGAAAAGCTCCAGCTCAGCTCCACTCCCTGCTGGCGTCACCTTTAACTTCGGAGGGAAGGTGGACTGCTCAGTCCTGGGATCCATAGCGTCCAAATCATCCATCCCCAGCTTCTCCTTCTCGTCCTCCTCCAGTCAGCCCTCCCTGTTTGGGGCTCCAGGACCCGCTGCTCCACTGTCCTTCGGTGGGACCAAAACCGAAAATGCTCCGGCTGCAGGTCAGCAAGTTGTGTCCTAAAACTTTCCTTTCTTTAATCAGACTTTTTTTTCTTCTCATTTTTGCATCTAAAAAAAAAACAAAGATTTGTTTAATGAAAACAAATCTTTAATTGAGTTGATTTCATGTTTTTTTTAACATTCTAGATTATAAGTTTAATACTTGGTCATATTTAGTAATTCAGCAGGAATTTACAGTTTTTTTTCCCGATATGTTTAGATGCTACTGACTTTTTATGGCAGGTGACCTGGTGGTTTTCTTGTTTCAATACGTGTCCCAGAATTAAAATGAACGTTTTCTTCTTTCAGACGACAACGGAGACGAAGAGTCGGAGGAGCCTCCTAAACCAGAGGTGAAGGAGGTCAAAGAGAACGACGCTTTCTACTCAAAGAAGTATGTCTGAAGATCTCTGGTGGATCTTGTGAATCATTAAGAACATAGAAACAAAAATGTCAGGAATCTTCTATATGAATGTGAAAGATTTCATGGCATTTTTACTCAAAATTTAAGGTGAAGAAATTCATTTTTGTGTCAATTTTGTGACGTGGTCCTGGATATTTTGGGAATTTTATTTTGATTTGGATGTTTTATGAAAAAAAGGAGTAGCTGTGAACCAGAACGTGAAGAAATTCCCTCTCGGTAGGATTAGGTTTTATTCCTGCTGTTGACGGGGCGTTTCTCTCCTGTTCCCATCAGGTGTAAATTATTCTACAAGAAGGAGTCAGAGTTCAAGGAGAAAGGAGTGGGGACGCTGCACCTCAAACGCACCGACGAGGGAAAGATGCAGATGATCGTCCGAGCCGACACCAATCTGGGTAAAACATCGGAAATCTGACTTGCGTCCCTCCTTCCCAGATGTTGTTGGTTTTATAGGAGCATCTCTATAAGTTTGTATCATTGAAAAGTTGATTAATTTCAGCTCAAACAGTGAAAGTCAAATAATATAGATTTATTAGATTTCAAGTGTTTATTCTGTTAACTGCCACTATGGCTTAATGCTCATGACAACCAAGACCTTAGTTTTTCAGGATATTTAATACATATGTTTATGGCCTACACAATCATGGAGCCAAGTGGACAGTGATTGACACCCTCCACAAGGAGCGCAAGACACAAAAAGGTAATTGTTAAAAAAGCTGGAAGTTCAGTTCTGTTCGAGTTGGAGGGAAGGAAAAAGGTTGGTTGCTGGTCCACTGGGTTTTATCAAGTCCAAAGTCAGTGTAACCAGAATTTATAGCGTGTCTTGGTTCTTTAACAATCTGGGCTTTCATAACTCACTGATTTTTGCAGAAATAAATTACTGAAATATTTCTGTGTGAAATCGACGTATAGAATGTAAATTTCTTTTTAAATGTACTGAATTATTTGTATTTCAATCACATTCTGACTGAGATGAACCTGTACATCGTAATGTCTGGAAGCACACGGTTTCAGTCACGTTTATAACCTGGGTAAAGAAAGATGCTGCAGCAGGTCCACTTCAGATGAAAAGTGAGTTTTAGCTGAATCAGCACTGAAAGTTTCCATAGTTCATTGAGCTGCTGAAAGGTTGGATACGTTTGCTTTAAATAAATGCTTTCATCTGTAAACCAGCAAGAATTGTCCATGTTCTCAGCAGTACATCTAAATCTGTTTTGAAGACAGACTCAGAATAACACATGTAATAAACTCACCCAGGGACGGTTCCTCTGCTTCAGCACACCTGATCTAAGCAGGTGGCTCATTGCCCGGTTTCTGCAGAACCTTACCTGGCAGCTGAGGAGGCTCATTTCAGTCAGGTGTGCTGCAAGAAGAGAATCTGACCCACCTCATCTACATGTAAACGGAAAAGAATCAAAGCAGTGGTTAAACAGCTCCACCTGCTGCTCAAACAGAGGACCTGCAGAACAAAGCTGTTCTAGTCGCATTTCACTAAACTGTTGGGAGATTTGTTTTGTTTAAACTGAGTTCTACTGGTTGTTCAGGTAAAGAAAATGTGAATTTTCTATTACCTGAGAGTTTGTGTTTAAGCACTAGTTGGTAATGTTTTATTTTCTTGTGAAAGATTTATTCTATTTTTGATCATTTGGTAAATTAAGGTAGCTCCTTTTGTCTCCATTAGGAAACATCCTGCTGAACATCATCGTACCGCCCACTATGCCGTGCTCGCGGGTCGGGAAAAACAACGTTATGGTGATCTGTGTCCCAAACCCGCCCATCAACGACACGACCGCGAGCACACCTGTCCCCCTCCTGATCCGAGTAAAAACCGCTGAGGACGCTGACGAGCTCCACAAGACCCTGGAGGAGAAGAAAGGCTGAGTCGCCTCCCCCTTCGAACCAACCAGCACCGCCCTCCCTGAGCTTTTAACAGACCCAACCCGATCACTCTCACTCTCTGTTGTACCAACTCATCCTGGTAGATCAGCTGTTCAGTCATCATGCTGTGAAATGTTTTTGTTTTAAATCTGGAGCAGGTCGTCGTGCGACTACATTCCCTCTGGTTCCACGCCGCTGTCCCAGCTTTACTGTTTTAATCCGGACGTCAAGGGACTGAAGCGTGAATCCAGACGAGTCGGTTCCTTGGGGGGGTCGTCTCCAAAGGGCCAGTCGATTTGGTTTTACAAATTAAACACCTGCAGTAACAGTTAAATTTTTTATATATATTTTAACGATTGTTTAGAGTGAAACTGCTGAGTGAATGTTCTGGAAACTATTTATTGTCTGCAGGATTTTTGCTCTGACAGAAGCTCGATTGAAACGGTGAGGGAGTGTGAAACTGTGTTGTCCTGTAAACACAAACTGTGGCTTTCCAAGTGTCCTTTGTTTGGCCTGCAGGATGAGACTCTGCCATCGTCTGGCAACATTTGTAAAGAATAAAAGGAAACAAATAATCCTGGCTGAGCAGCTTTGATTATCTCTGTTTTTATTCCAGTTCTGAATCTTTCATATTCCTGCTTTAGTTGCAGTAACTCAGAAATATAAGAGTTTGAAATAGCAGCAGTGTTTTTTTTTTTCATTCTTGTTCTGTCCTAAATTCTGTGAATCAAGGGTGTGTTTGTGGTCGTTGAAAAGCCCAAACGGGCATTTCCTCCTCATAAGGCAGCATGACCTTTTTCAAACACTCTAATGTATGCAAACTGATCCATGATTCCTGGTATCTGATAAATAGACCTGGCACAACAGTATGAAAAAGCCTCCCCACAGCATCATGCTTACACCACCATGTCCCACAGTGGCTTCAATTCAGTGTTTGTGGGCCTCGACCAAAAAGAGTAGTTTTGCTTCCATCATTCTTCAGGCCATTCAGCGTGTTCTTTAGAAAATTATAACAAATTCAGGTCAGTGTGACTTTGGGGCTCTTTTTGCCAGTAGCCTGGCTTTAAATGACTGAATTCTAATTCTGGCAGTTCTCACGGGTAGCTGTAGACCTTTTGATGGCCTGGCGCTGATCATTGTCCATTTTGGTGATTCTTCTGTGCATTTGAATGGCACTTTTGTTTTTCTCCACACATCTTTCTGGTTCTGGTCTCCATTTGAAAGCATTGGAGATAATTTCTCCTAGGCTCAGGTAAAACACTTCAGGCATTCTCTCTAGGTAAGGAATAGCTTAACACAAGGAACATGACAGTTGTAAGCCATGTCTTGAAAATCTGTCTGTGGTGGCTCTCCAAGCACCGACTCCAAAGGAAATCTGTTTTTTAAATCTCCCTATAGCCTGTGTGTCTTTTTCCTTCCACTTAACTTTCCAGTAACATGCTTGGATGGATACTGCATGCAGTAAACAGCCAGCTTCTTCAACAATGACCTCTTGCGGCTTCCCCTCCTTAATGGCGGAGGTGTCAGCTCAGCAGTCTTTACCATGATTTTGAGTCATAGCATCTCTGTTTTATAGAACTTTAATTTGGGGGTTTTATTGGCTGTAGTCATGAATATTATATGTGTTCGAATCGGGACGATCCTGTAAATCCTGTAAAACACACACAGCAAAAGGCAGGAGAGCAGGGCAACAGCCATGATGACGTCCTTCATTGATGAAGGGGTGTCTCATTTCTTAGGGGAACACTTAACATCATCCCCTATAGCTATAAAGAAATAAAAATGACACGTCAGTGCTTATGGCAAGAATTAGCACTGTGAGAAGGAATCTGGAGTTTGTTTAAAGTGTGCACCAGAGGTCAAATATCCACATCACTTCTCCCTCCCCCTATGTGTGCAAAGATTGGGACGGCCCTAGTTCCTGGAGGGGGGTAGGGCTGAAATGTTCCGACTATTTCCCATCAACACCGACAAGATGGCTGCGCAGGTAAACAAAGAAACGCACAAATGTAAGTATTTCTGTTTGAATCCGTCGACGACGTTACACGTCACATGTATGTAAGAAGCTACCAGGTGCCTCCTAGTCCTCATGACCAGCTACCTTTAACATGAATACAAACCAACAAATGCTAATGAATGTAGCACACTAGCTGACCTATTTTTTATCCCGAATCTTTACGAAGTCTGCCGAAGCGCAGGAAGTAACAATGCTCGACACAGACCGAGTTTATTAAACCGCAGAGGCAGGTTTCTGAGCAGCAGGTGTTGCGCTTAGCTTTGTTTCCACCGCGCTGCTGAGGGGGCGGAAGTTAAACGGGGGCACGGAAACGAACAAAACACCGGCTGTGAAACAAGGCATTAGGGACCGTCTAGGCGTTACAACACCCGGTTAAAATGTTAAACAACGCTGCAGGTATTTACAGCACTGTCCCTAAGATCAGTTCAGGAATTCATGCGTTAGACACGTCAGGTTTCCTGCTAATTTAAATAGCTAAACTATAAAATTGTTATTTTAATTTTAATTTTAAAGCATTTTATGCTTGGTTTAATTTGTAGAGATGGTTCCTAAAAACTCATCCAGCTCAGAAGTTGTACTTGCCATCAAATAAAAATGAGGTTGAATCATATTTTTAGCGCTTTCCCCTTTAAGGGAGGGTAAACATTGTGATTTAGAATAATTTAGAAATAAGATTTTTAGAACCTATCTGCTTCACTGAACTGTTAAGACCAGAAGCGTGGACTGAAGTCACATGACTTGGACTAGAGTTGTTGAAATCTCCAAAGACTTGGCGGTCAACATGGATTTTGACTTGAATTTGAGCCTCTTAGTTTGAAAATATGTTGCTCTAAATTAAATGTAATAATGGGTCTCTTAAATTTCTTGAACCGACTAACAGAACGATTTAAAAAAACTTATCAAATAAACTGATAAAAAGGTGCTGTGCATACTTAAACCACAGAAAACAGATTATTTATTTTAGACAAACTGTGTCACTTTAAAGTATCCATGGTCTTATGGAAAACGGACTTCCCCCTTTAATCTGCTGCTCACAATCAATCAGAACGACATTTTCTAAAGTGTTTCACTTCATTTTATCTTACCTTTGAAACTTGTAATCAACCACAAATATGTTGGGCGTGACCATTTTTAAACCGGTGATTAATATAAAACCCAAACAGAAATACAGTCACATTTTCTGCCTCCACTTTTCCAGGGACTCCACAGGAAACCCGTCGTCTGATCCGGTTTCGAGCAGAAAACGAGCACCTTTTCCTCAGGTCAAAAAAAGCTGCTAAACTACTGTGGGAGTGAGTAACGGGTTTCAGTATTAATTATATGAAAAATATGCTTCTGTTCCCTTTTACCATCACTGTTTCTGTTAAGAACAGGACTTTAATCAAGGAGCTGAGCCTGGAGGGGAAGGTGACGTCCCAACAGGTTTCCAAGAAGTGGGAGAATCTAAAAAAGAAGTACAAGGTGAGGAATGTTCTACCTTCAGGAGGTAGACAGGTGTCCGATATGATCTAAAATGATATACCTACTTGAGATGGACAGGTCATATTTCTTTTGTGTTTCTCAGGATCTAGGAATGCTGAATGCAGGATTTGGGACAGACGGAGGAGAGGTTACGACCGTGACCTGGCAGTACTTTGATGACATGCATGAGGTGTTGGGTGGAAGAACGTCTCTGGAGCCTCCTGCTGTCGTTGCATCTTTTAATGTCGATCCAGATTCCATAACAAGCTTTGAACTGAAAACGGTCGGTCACTTATTCCCAAACTTCATTTATCCATCAGGAAGTAAGGTGTTCGCATCACCAATGATCCTTCTTCTGGTTTGTTTTCCTTCAGGAAGAGTTTGAACCCACAGAAGAACCCGGCTTCTCGTCAGGAACGCCGTCTCCCGTTGTTCCTCCGGACTCCCCGACCCTATCCCCTAAAAACAAACGAAAAAGGAGGATGAACCCCATTTTGGACTTTCTTATGGAAGAAAGCGCTAAAGAACAGAAGCGACATGAGGAGAGCGAGGCCAAAATGGAGCGCTTTCTGAACTTATTTGAAAAACTAATTGAAAAAATTTAACCAAAACTGTTTTATTTTTGAATATCAATCCGAAATTTCTCCCTTTTGTTGGGATTTCTCCTTTACAGGACATAATTTTAACTCCATCCGAAACCACAGTTGGAAAAACATCCTTGTTTTATGGAATGGACTGGTGCTATAAAATTGTGTTTTATGAATAATTATTAAAAACAAACCTGAAACATTTTTATTTTGTCTCATCTTTGGGAATCTAATAAAACTGTGAGTGACAATAGAGCCAGTATGTCCCAACCAAACAGTTTAATGATACTTACCTGGAGCGTTTATATCCTATAGTAGTAGTTTCCTGGAACTTAAAAGATACTTTCTAAAAGTTGCAGATTATGTTTCTGGTACTTCAAGATATGAACCTTACAAGTTACTTTCAAATGACTGGCAAATAAGAAGTTACAGGTTATTTTTTTAGAATTTGAATGGTATCTTACCACTTAGGAAAATACTGGAAATAATGAAGGAAAGTTCATGGGTTGCGACCTGTTAGTAGAGGAAGCTGTGAATTCTTTCTAGACGTTACCTATGAGTTACAGGAAAGTAACCTGTAAGTACAGGATAATATCCTGTAGGTTTGAAGGTACCCTGTAAGTTCCAAGAAAGTATGGTCCATATAAACTGCCACCAAGAGGTCAAGTTGATGTTAACCAGCAGAAACAGTGATTCATTCCTGGAGTACTGACATGTTCTTGGCAGCCAGTCTGTCTCTGGTTATGATTCCAGATTTCTCATCTGTCAGGAGCTCCTGAGGAGGAAGGAAGTCAAGGGCATCGTGTGCGGGTTCGTCGTCCTGCTCCAGAACATCCCCATTGTCCAGACACACGTTGTGCAAAAAAGCGCACGATGAAACAACCTGGGACGCGAACGCTGGTTTAACCTCCAAGGCGTTTGAAAGAGTAGCCCTCCATCGTGTCCTCATCGCTCCAAAAGCCCTCTCAGCCACTCTGTGGGCTTTGGAGTGGTGATAGTTGAAGAGTCCTTGTGGTTGTCCATTGACGGGTTCTGTGTAAGGCGTGATCAGACAGATCGGGGAGTCCAAACAGGGGTAGCTTTCATCACCCAGAAGGATGTAACTAGGGGGAGGGTACCGTCTCGCCTGGTAAAAGCTGCTGTTCCTCATGATTCCTGCATCAGGAATAGATCCTGGGTAACCAACGAAGATGTCTAGGAACCTTCCATTGGAATCAAAGATGGCCTGCATGGTTATTGAATAAAAACCCTTCTCATTCAGATAATCAAACTGGTGCCTTTGGGGAGCTTTGATTCTAATATGTGTGCTGTCAATCACACCCACAACTTCATTAAACACTGTTGTGCCAGACTGATCCACAAATCCTTGTCCAACCTGGTGAAGATCTTCAGTACGGGGGAAAGAAATGGCCAAACTGAGGTGCAGCCATATCCTCTGCGCAACCTTGTGGATGATGCGGTGGACTGTGGATCTTGGTACGTTGAAAACCCCAGATACAACACGGTAGGACAGGCCATGAGCCAGCCAATAGATGTAGATCAGGACCTCCAGCTCGTTCCCCCAGCCGTGGTCCTGGTCCTTCTGCAGGAGCCTCTGTAGGGCGTGCATGGCTCTTCTGCTCAGGCGGAAATCCTGCTTCAACTCAGACTCGACGTCAAACCACAAGCGGAGGATGGGAACGCGGTGGTTCAGTCTGCAGTATGATGCTGGATGAACTGACTGATGAGAAAAATGATTACAGATAGGAAGAAAATGTAAAAAAAATATGCCAGGGAAGAAGAATATTTAGATATCTTTAACAATAAACTGAAATTCCAGTTATCCTTCTAAATTAGCCAGGAGACTATATTTAGGTTTCTCTTTGATGCCATCATCCATCCTGAGACAGACTGATCTAAAACCTATTTTTGCTTTAAGAATTGAGCAGGTAGGTCTTACTGGTCCTAAAGGAGACTCACCACAAACTGATCCGCCAGCAGCAGCAGCCGCCGCAGGCGTCTTCTTCTTCTCTCATGTCTCCGTTTCGCTGCAGATAACCGTAAAAAGACGGCTAAAGCACAAACAACGGAGAGACGAAGAAAAGAGGACGGCATGATGATGGAGCGGCGACAAAAACACGCCGCGTCTGTTTACATTATGTTAAACCCCTCTAACTTCCGGTAGGGGCGTGGTCGCAACTAGGGATCCGAACGGGATTGGTGGAATTTAAATATGTGGGCGGGGCCCGTGGGCTCGATAGGAAAAGGTCAGAGCAGCAGCAAACACCGTCATCTGCTGGAAAATATCAAAATATGCTTTAAAAACATTTTAAAATATGCTTAAAGAACAAATAAAGAAGCTCTCATCTCAGAAGAAATTTCGAGGAATAATAATGTATCTACTGCCACCTATGGGGCTACCATTGCATGTGTGTGTGTGCAATTAATCTATATAACGCGTTTTACTTGGTGTTGGACTTAATGAAATAACTTAACTATGACAATAGCATTTAGTCATTTCTGTCAAGGGTGGAAGTATGTTTCAAAAACAAAAAGAGAAAATCTGTCATTTATAGCTTGATGTATTTTGATGTATTAACCTAGTGAGACATTACTCCATTGAGTTGTGCAGTAATGGTTAATTAATATAGCGGTCTAGTCAGACTATTCATCTGTATGGTCCATGTATACTTTAGAAGTTTATCATCCTTCTATTTTGGAACAACTATATAACAGTAATATATTCTTTCTTATTATATTACCAATATATTACCCCCCCCCCCAAAATTTAAATTCATTAAAATAATTCTGTCTATAGAGTACATTTGACTTTACATCTTCTTTTTGCTGTCAAGCAGATTCTTCCATAGGTAGAGACTGTTAATTTGAATCTAGCTGAAACAAACATACAGTAAATTTAGATGTTTAGTTAAATTAGGAAAATATCTTCCTGAAGGAGTGTCTGATTTCTCAATGAGGAATGGTTCATTCTAGGAAATGGGATTCATGGCAAAGGTGTGGTGATTCCTGCCCATTATAGATTGGAGAAACACGGCACTACTAGTTTCAGACAAACTGAGAATCAAACAAGCAATCACTGTTCAAAGCGAATAGTCACACTAAAAAGGAGAATACATCTTTAACTCAAAACACCAACATAGCACAATAAAGTCAAACTAAACAGTACAATCAATGTCGAAGAGTAAAAGTATGTTTTCAAGCATTAACTGAAGGATCTCGTTCTTAGAGGGACGTCTGCGATAAAAAACGGGTGATTCTACTGCAGCATCAACCTGGTTATCAAACCAAGGGGCAGAATCCATTTCAACACCTAAGTTGGTGACAGCAGGCTTCAAATGAGGGGTCAAAGTGGAGGAGATCAGCACCGAGGGAACTGGTGGAACATTTGGGACTGAAGAAAATCACATCAGCTTTACCTTAAAATTCAAAACATTTAGAGCCATCCATGATTTTATGTCAGTAAGACAGTCATGAAGGAGCTGAATAAAGGAGGGCCTTCTAAAAAGAAACCAGACCTGAGCTGAGAACACACTGAGGTCCCTTCTCATTGAAAGACAGGGAACCCCCCCCCAGTTTCCACAGACATGGTCCTGAATCGCCAGGCAACACTGAAAAGATGTGCAAATATGCAGCCTGTTTCAGGCAATGGATTCTTCTTCTCCTGAATCTTCAGACCTCTTCTCAATGGTGAACATAGTGACAGAGAATTGAGGAGATCCTCAACTATGTTCTTAGTGGTACTGATCGGGTTTGTTTATCGACTGATCTCAAGGTGCCGAAGGAGGAGAGATGTCTCGTTTGGGAACATCAGGGTGTTATCTTTGCTTTTTGAAGATTATGAGTTTCTGTGTGTTCAGTCTGTAGGGGAAAATAGCTGCTCACACTGAGCCCGGTTCTGCCAGAGGCTACCTCCTGTTAAACGAGGGTTGTTCCTTTCCACCGTCACCACGTGCTTGCTCAGGAGGAGGGAGTGCTGCAAAGTCAACGACTAAATGCAATTGGTTGGGCTACTTTAGATAACTGTTAATCAGCTAACATTAGAAGCTAAATTAGAAATTTAACAAAGGAAATTAAACAAAGATAATTAGAAAAGACAAAGAGCCAAAACATTTTTTCTGCTAATGTGTATTTTAATAAATAAATACATGAAAATGTAGAGTTTGTAAAGTGAGCAAAAGAATTAGACCGCCAACATGCACAATAACTGTGTACAAAAGCTGTGATGTACGAACACATCAACAAAACATCTGAACAGCTTTCAAAAAGGCCCTAAAAGCGTTTTACAGTGCAAACCGTCACCTCAGTTAGACGTCTCTCAGTTAAAGCAGTCTTTGTTATTGATCGGCGACGATACATTCACCTGGAGGTTCTACAATCTACATCATCAATAACACTGAAGAGACGAGCGATCGGATCTCTCAAACCGAGCAAAAACACTTCCTGTGGAGAACTTTACAGCCTACGGACAACACTGACAAAACAAAAACACTTTGATCGATGAAAAGTACTGACAAGATCGGCTCAAGAACAGCTGACAGACACCTGAGCCTTCAGAGCAGACGCTGGAACCGATTACCTGATTAACAGGTAAAAAAAACCATGAAGACCAAACATTTTTCAGTCGGCAGGTGAGGAACAGCTTAGAGCTTCAGTGTGGTGGTTGTGATGGGAAAAATGTTTAAATAAGAACAAAGAAAGGAGAGTTATACATAGATTTAAGGCTTCAGGAGCACAAAGAGAAAATTAATTCACCTATTTTACATTTACAAACAATTGATCCAGTCAGTTCTGCGGTTTTCCCTTTAAAATCTCAGCGTTTAACTTATTTTTCATTTAAGTTCCAGTTTGGAACCAAAGTCAGTTGTGTGAAGCCAAAACATAGAGAATAAAAACTCTAAATATTTAAAAATATTTAATAATCATACTTTTTACCGTATCTGCCGACTAAATTTTGTTTTTTTTTATTTAAACTGAATTTTAATTACTAATTAAATTGCTTTTATTGTCTGATGATTTTATCTGTAAATCGACATATTTTGTTCACAATAAAACTCAAATGAAACTTAAAGATATACAGTTTAAATAATAAAAGGCTTCCTCAAAATAAATCTTTAAAAATGTTTCCACATATATTTTATTAAACTATTAAAAACATGTAAACAAAACAGTTTCTTTGCTAAGGAAGTGAAATAAACCAAGAATAAGACTAAAACAGAGAAAGGAAAGGATTTTATTTTACTTTTAATCAAGATTATTTTTATACGAAGTCAGATTGAGTAAATATGAGTTAAATTAGTTTTAGAAATTTATCTTCCACATATTTTTAGTGTTTTGAAATAATGTGATTAAATATCAGTAATATTCTGCAAAAAAAAGTATTTGATTTTATGTTTTTGTTACTAAAAATAAACAACCTGCTCGTTGGCTGCTCAGTTATACAAATGTGAACAAAACATTTATTTTTCTCAAAATTACAATTTTACAAGTCAGTTTTCTTCGAGAGAATTTATTCCCAAATTTACATTTTCGACTTGATTCATCTCAACAGATTAAAGTATAAATGCAACATGCATCTTTCTTCTAACAGAGAGTAAAGTAAGATTAATTCCAGCTGTGAATGTGGTGATTTGTGGTGATAAAAACGCACCTAGATCCCACGTTTTTCACCGTCAGTCGGACTCGCCTCCCGTTAGCCAAACGCGGTGTGGAACGCTAGAAAAAGAGCAACTCTGTGACGCGTCGGTCGGAAACAGACGACGGTCTTTAAAACGCAACTTTCAGTCAAGGCGTCTCAGTGAGTAAAGCAGCAGATATATACAAGAAAACAAACATTCATTTCCCTCTTACTCCTGGTCAGAGTTCTGTCAATGCCTGTTCATGTGGTCCTGATGCCAGGTCCGTTTCCATTGAGACGACCTCTGACTTGGCAGGGTGTTGGAAAGAAGAAGAGGCACTTCCTGAATGGCTGGTTTGTCTGCGGAGCGTCTCTGTGCCTCGGTTGTCTCCTGAGCGTCTCAGGCGAAGCAGGTGATTGGCTGCAGGTCTCCGTCCGGGCACCTGGGGGCGCTGCTGTTGTTTCATTGGCCTGATGGTGGAGGCACTTTGTAAAGATGCTCTGAGGGGAAGTCCAGCTCTGTTATGTCATCAGGATGGGCTTCTGCCTCACCTCCAGGATGTCTGCCACACAAACACAAAGATCGGGTGTGACGGCACGTCTGGTGTAAATGTTGCCACTTTTTAATAAGACATGAAGGTTTTAGCCGGATTTCACATCAAGTTTTAGTAGACAGCAGAAAACTCATTGCATTAAAGGATGTTTAAAACTTCAATGCTAAAGTTCTGGGTTGGGAACCTAAAGGTCTCATGTTTGCTTTATACCACTGCTCTGTTTGACCAACAGCATACAGAGGAGTGGTTCACAACAGGGTGTGAAGGAGCTCCTATAAGCGTGAGGCTATGGAGGAAGGTGGGATGCTTCCCTTAGGTTGGAGTCTTAATTATCTTGATGTCTCATTTACAAATGAATGGATCAGAGCTTCATCTACAGAAACGAGAGTGTTGCTCCTGTCTGTTGCAGTGATGAAGGAGCTGATACACCTGTTCTGGAATGGGAAAACACTGGGATCCCCCAGGAAGAGCTGGAGATGCAGGACGCAGCTCTGTAGAACATCACAAGGATGCTGCTAGGGGGGGATTTTGTGGCAGCAGTACTTAGATTTGTAGTTTTTTTTTTATTTTTATGAAACTTTATGTATAAAAAGAAGAAACAGAGGCATTTGCCACAGGAGTACAATCCCAAACCATCTCACAAATAAAAACACAATTAGTTTTTATTCTAAAGTTTAAGCAAAAAGCAATTTATTTAAAGCATTAAGATATTTAGTAGTTTTAATCTTAAAATTGTTAACTGAGGTACCTCACAGGTATATCTGAAGTTAGAATATAACTGATAAGTGAATTAATTTCAATAATTTTATTCAAATGGTGAAACTCATTTTATAGAGATAATTTAAACAGTGATATTTGAACATTTATTTCTGGTAAAACTGATGATTGTGGTTCACAACTAATGAAAACCCATTACAATAGATTCTAAGATGATTCGAATATTAAATGAGACCAATAAAAAAAAGCATTTAAATGCAGAAATATGGGCTTACTGAAATGCATTTCCATGTACTGTACAGTATCTGCTCTCAGTACTTGGTTGGGGCTCCTTTTGCATGATTTACTGCATCTATGCGGCGTGGCATGAACAAGATCAGCTTGTGGTTCTGCTGAGGTGTTCAGGAAACCCAGGCTGCTTTTAAAGTGGCCTTCGGGTCGTCTTCATTATTGGGTCTGATGTCCCTCATCTTCCTCTTAACAATACTGAATAGATTCTCTCTGGGTTCAGGTCAGGCATGTTTTCTGACCTATCAAGCACAGTAACACCATGGTCATTGAACCAGATTCTGGTACCTTTGGCAGTGTGGGCCGGTACCAAGTTCTGTTGGAAAATGAAATCAGCATCTCCATGAAGCTTGTCAGTAGAAGGAAGCATGAAGTGCTCTAAAAGGTCCTGGTAGATGGCTGTGTTGACTGTGGTCTTCAGAAAACCCAGTGGACCAGAACCAGCAGATGACCCCAAATCATCACTAACTTTGGAAACCTCAAACCGGACTTCAAGCAGTGTGGATTCTGAGCCTCTCCACTCTTCCTCCAGACTCTGAGACCTTGATTTCCAAATGAAATGCAGAATTTACTTTCATCTGAAAAGAGGAATTTGGACCACTGAGCAGCAGTCCGGTTCGTCTTTTCATTAGTCCAGGTAAGACACTTCAGATGTTCTCTCAGGTCTAAGAGTAGCTTAAACACAAGCAGTGCAGCTGTTGTAGCTCATATCCTAGATATGTTTGTGTGTGATGCCTCTTGAAGCATGAAATGCAGAAACCATTACCAGTCCATGCATTGTGGGCTCTGTCTGTGATTCTCTTTGTTGCTTTTGCACATTTTTCAATTACAGTTCTGCCTTCCACTCAGCTTTCCAATAACATGCTTGGATATAGTACTCAGAACAACTAGCTTCCTTAGCAATGTCCCTGTTCCCTTTTGTGGCTTCCCGTTATTATGCGAGAGTGAATGTCTGCCATCAAAATTGACACAAAAGAGAAGCTTCAAGTATATCACTGGAATGAATCTGTACCATACATGAATTTCACTTCTCAAAATGAATTAAAGCTGCTGTGGCAGCTTTCCGCCTGCAGATGGCAGTGTGTTAATGCAGTACATTTTGCGCTCTGACCTGTGGTGATGCGGTGGAGCGGCAGCGTGACGTAGGTTAGATGTGAGTAGAGCAGGAAGTAATCTTCAGCCCGGTTCAGCTTGAGCCAAGAGCCGACCAGCGAACGGCCGGTTCCAGACAGCGAGCGCGAGCGAAGGTTGGTGGCGGTGTGAATATCTGAGGAGACGGGTTCAGGTTCTTACAATCACAACTTGATGCATTAATAATAAAGTTAGGAAGAGTGTATGCAAACTGATCTGATCCGTTACATTCACTCTGAGTGGATCTTCAGGTGCACTAAAACAGAAAATGCCCCTAATGCTGAAATCTAATCAGAATAAAATGGTTCAGCAGGAAATAAAAACCAGTGTCCCCTGTTCACCTTCATCTTCCTCCTCCCTGAAAAACTCCTCACTGTCATTGGCGGAGTGGGACTTCTTCATCTCTGCAATCCTGTTTCGGGGCACTTTTCTCCTCAGGGACGGTGAGAAGAAAGAGGGACGGCTCCTCTCCGGGGTCGGAGGAGTGCTGAACGACGTCACCTGTGAAGCAACAACCACCATATCTGAGTAAAGGAACCTAGGATGATATCAATCAAATCATTTAATCAATGGGATATAAACAAATAATCAAGGTTGGTGGAAATTATACCAATAATCAAAGATTCCCTTCATCTTGAGCTAAGACTGGAAACCAGACATGAGTTTTATGCGTCAGATTGTAAAATTATGCATAATTCAGTCTAACTGCATTTATTATTGATGGCGACCTGGTTTCATCACAAAGCTCCTTGTTGCTCACTGTGGACTTCCCATCTGCTTCCTGCAAGAGGTTCTGATTTCCTTAGTTGGATTTCATCCTCACCCTCTCATGCATGGGGGACACCTGGTCCTCCTCGGTGTTGCAGGGAGAAGTGTCCCCCGTCGGCACCCGACTGACGGCCATCTCGGCGTGACCCTTCCCCTGCGGTCCCTTCATCCTCACAAACTCCATGTTGTTGTACTTGTAGAAGCCGAAGGACATCCGCTGGGCCATCTTAGCAGCGACACTCACCTGCAACAGGAATACATTAACACACTACAGACGACTCGTATAAACATTTTAACATCATAAAGTCAAACTGAAGTAAGCATGAAGTTACAAATATGGGATCCTCCTAACATTATTGAGTCACTAATATTAGCTACAGTTGCATACAGGTATTAGCTGGTTCTGGTTCTGGGTTCGAGTCTCTCACCCGGTTGTCATAAACCTTCCTGAGGGCCTCGTAACGGATGGATCCCTGGAAGATGACACCCTGGAAGGTGTTGCTCTTATCACTCGCCACCAGCTCCACACACACCATCTCGCCTTCGCCAACGGTCATATCTCTGAACACCTACACAGCCAGACAACGATTGACGGGACTTTTTTATCTTAAAACAGCTAAATCCAGATTATTTTTACAACCGTGGACCTGCTGCTGCTTTAAGAGAACCATTTAGAGAACTGCAGCAGCGTCCTCCAGGAAACCTGCTGAACGAGGTTTCAGTGCAGGAGCTCGGTACTAAATAGCGTGAAAAGGCCTGAAGACGTGTTTCCCTCCACCTGCAACCCACCAAACAGGAGCTGCCAGGCAGCCTAAGAAGGAAACTCCACTTTCAGTTTGGTTTACAGTCATCCCTCCAATTCAATCAAGTCTCTCTGGAATAACAACTTAAAACATATTCCATTATTTCCATCATATAACAAGGAATTGACTTCTGTACCAAACTGGATTTTAATGCAAGTCAGAATTTGTCAACTAAAACATGAGAAAGTTAGAAACATGTTGGTTGAGTTTTGGTTGGTTTCAGGATCACAGTTAAGGGTCACTACCTCTTCAAAGTTGTCAATCATGAAGAAGATGTTGGGATAGCTCATCTTTGACTCCTCTCCTTTGCTGTCCATGGCATGTTTGCTTGGAGAAGCAAAAACCTCCTGGAGGAGTAGGAGGAAAGTGAAAAAGATGAGTGAAACAAAGCCGGCATGACTTCCTGTTGACAGCTCTGATTTCCTACCTGACACTTCTTCTTGTGGATGTGGATGTCTCCGGCGTCCGAGCGCGTGCAGACGGCACACGTTACGACGTAATCCAGCTGGAGGACGACAGAGATCTCAGGTTGGTTAGTGCATCGGTGAAAAAGGTTGAAACCGACTTACAGTGGGCATCCATCAAATACTGCTCATCCATCATGTTTAAAATCTACAAGGTAGTTTATTATCTCTGCAGGCTGAGACTTGACGAGGTGCATCATGGCTTTTTTTTGTTCAGTTTTGCGTCCTTTTAAAGCTGGCCTAAAAGCAGTATAAAACGGCTATGGACTGCTTTCAAATGTCTGACATTCTACAAACATCAGGTTGACAATAAGCAAACAAGCAAGCAAAAGTTACCCAAGAATAAGAAACCTGGATAAATTGTTTGGAGAGAAGTCTGCAGCTTCTCTACCTTCTGCAGGATTAGATTTAGGTAGACGCTTTCCTCCCAGTCGATGTCAGGATCACCAAGACCCGGAAGCTTCTTAGAGTCCCTCCTGTAGACTTCCACCTCCACCTGGGAACAGAGAAAAACATCTGATGTTCTACGTAGAAGTATCAACTCTTACTTAATATTATTTAACATTTATTTAACATTTAATCTATGTTTTTGCTTTTAATCCTTTTCCCAGGCGTGAGATATTTCATGCTTTTGTTTTTCCTTCCTGTCAGACGCTCTTCAGGGAGATCCCAGGTCTCCAAATGCCAGGAAGCATATCACTCAAAGACCTTTTAGAGCACCAGAATGGTTGCCATGGCTACATCTGTTTGTGTGCGGGGCGCTAATGGGATGAAAAGGCTTCATGGAGGACACTGCTGGATGTCGCAAACCAGCGTTTAAAACGGCAACAAGTCGATGATTAAGTCTCTGTGTTTTCCTGTTGCTTCTTGGAACTGAAACATGCTGCTTTTTAACCAACGCAGGCTCATGTTTCCTAAACGGGAAGCGAGGAGAGACGCTGTTCTTCATTTGGTCTTTGAATGTCAATGGAAGATCACACAGGAAATTCATCATGCGACTGTCATGGAAAGATTGACCCAGATTGTTGCAGACCAAAAAAAAAAGAACAAAAGCAAACATAAAACTCTTTAAAAGAAGCAAGAGAAACAAACACTGCAACAAAAAATAATAAATAAGAAGCTTAAAATGAACAAAACAATATTGATTGAAATCCAAACCTTGAAACTACATGTATAATCATCAAGATTACCTGAAAATATGTGAATATTAAAACAAAATCCACGGCATTCTCTTATTCATGTAAACAAATTGCTTTAGGCTTGAATATTTTATAATATTTTTGTATTCAAACTGAGCTCTCACCAGTTATGAGAACGCAATGTTCACAACTGACAACAGATTATATAAAAATACTATCATTTCTGTATAATAATATAATGCTTTAAAGTGTCAAATGCTTCTTTAAACTCAGAAAGTATGATTTGATATCTTACTTATTGATTGGCACACAAACCTCAGCAAAAAAACCTTCAAAAAAAAAAATCATGAAACATCCATATCGTCCAATAATTAAATGTACGATCAGCCGCTCCAGATTTAAAGGTCGGCAAAACTTTCGCTTGTTTCAGCTGTTGGTAAAATCCCAATTAATAATGGACAAATTCATAAAATGAGGAAAGCATGGTGCAGTTAGAGTTGGACAGGAATATGGGGGCTTCATGAGCAGGGAGGAGGTCGCTGAACCTGTAAACGCTGGAACAGAAGAAGCAGAGGCAAAAGGCAAAGTTACATTACTGGTATAGCTACGTTCCAAGCCTCACGTGTGATAACGATTAGAGTAATGACAGGAAGAACCAGATCAAGCAGTTTAAAAGATGTCCTGATTTCTCCGTAAGGTGAGGAGTTATTGCTGTTCTATACTGAAAGAAGACAGGGCTGAATTGGACTGGGAATCTGACAGAAACATTGGGGTGGAGCTGGAAAACATTTCCTTTTCCAGGGGATGGTGCAGGATCTCCCAGGAATAACTAGAGAGCACCTCTGAGGAGGTGAAGATCTGTGTTTGCCTCCAGAATACTTGGTGCAAATAAATGCATGAAGATCCATGTTCTTGTTAACCTGTTGCCACCCAGACTGAGAGCAGCAACAATAATTTCTTTGCTAGAGTCATTCTGTCTTTCAGGAATGGGAATCATGGCAGAGCAATTTCATTGTTCCAGCCTGGAGAGATGCAGCATGGAACAAGAAGCAGTTAAACTGAGGAGCAGATCAGGATCGGTCTTCATGCTGATTCAGGAGACCATCATGTTTAGAGCTCTCAGCACGAAAAGAAAGCTGTGGATGAATCCAGAAGAACGGTTCAGGAGGTTCTGGTGTGATGCAACAGGGTCCACTCCAGGCGCTGGTGGAGGTTTCAAAACCGTGACACTGCAGCACAAAGCAGTCAGCTGTTCCTCTGTCTGAGGAGGCAGAGATGAAAACTGTTACACTGAACCGGACTCGGAGCAGCACGGGAGTAACCATGGCAACCCGGGATGGAGGGGCACGTGGGACAAACTACAAAAGGCAGACAGGGAGTCTGTGCTCTTAAAATGTAATTATGAAGAGAAAAAGGCCAGAGCTGAATGCTGCTGCAGTCACAGAGACTCGGGCTCAGAGATGGGAGTCATGTTGACCGTTTAGCCCCAAAAAATTCAGTAAAAGCCAACAACAATTTCCCGGAAATAAATTTAGAAACTAAACCTGAACAAAGGGATTCAAAAATGAAAACTAGTATTTAATATTACATTTAATACAGTTCTGAAAGTTATGACCTTAATTCATTAGTTTGTGTATTTAGATGTTTTGCTGCCATATTAAATGGTAAATTGTTGTCATTTAGTCCACTTCAGGCACTGCCTGCATCTTCACAGCTGAGATAAAAACTGATATAAATAAATAAAATAGGTTTGTACTCAATTTGCATTTATCTGCTGCTTTTAATTCACCATTTGTCCGTCTTTGGAGTCTTCCATTCCTCTGGGCTGCTGCAGAGAAGCCGCCTACAGATCAGGAGGAATTTATTTTGGTGGAAATAAATCAGACTAAGATCTGCACTGCAGGCTGGATGATCAGAAAACGGAGAGTTGCTGCCGGTGGCCTTTTGCCTCGTTCTGTGTTATTACATATGGCCTTTGTAGGGTCAGACCTGCAGCAGATGATGGCCTAAAATGGTGCTGAATCCAGACAATGTTCTGTTGTTTCTTTCGGACTCATTAGATTCACTCAGAGGCAGGAGCGTGATGCAGCTCACATGATGGTAAAGAGGTGGAAGTTTGAGATGTTTTAGTGAAGAACTTTTTGTCTTGGTATAATCAGAAGAATCTGAACATAAACTGCTCCAGGTGAGGAGATCTGCAAGCGTTAACAGAGAGATCTTTCATGACATTTAGATTAATGAAGCTGGAGCAGACACGGATCTCGATGTCTGCTACGTCTACTTTCTGCTCAATTTTGGGGAATTATTTCTATTGCACTGTAAATTATAGATTTCATGGTGTTTAAATTATGTTACAGCCCCAATCTGAGCAACATAAACTGGTGCATAATTATAATATTACTGAAGTTTTCCCCCATTCTCCTTGTAGCTCAAGCTCAGTCAGGTTAGATGGAAAGCATCTGGGAACGTCAATTTTCACATCATGCCGCAGATTCTCAATTTTATTTGGGTACCGACTTTGACTAGACCATTCTAACACATAGATATACTTTAAACCACTGCAAGTCCACTGCATCCCTCTTGTTGCTGTCCTGCTGGAAGGTGGTAAACGGCATAAAAGCCTACCAAATATTGCACTGAAGTAGTCCTTTGCCGTGTTAATGCTGCAGTATTAAAGCATTTAATATATTAGATGAATGGTTTGAAGTTCAGCTCAACTGTGAAGAAAATATCTGACCTAAAGCGTCGGCACACAAACACAATCACTGTTTAGAATGGATTCCTCTGCAGATATCTGTGTGCAGACTGAGCTTCAGGTCATAACGTCCATCTGAATGATCCTCACATCAGGATCTGAGTTACGCAACAACTGACTCGATGAGCTCAGACATCCTCAGGCCCAACATTTCATCTTTTAATCACTGATACTGAGAAAATCAAACCAGAATTTCAATAATACTACAATTCATCCCATCTCTGTGATATAAACATCTGTAGAAATTTGTTTTCTGTAAAAGGAGAAGTCGCTCCTGGTCACCTTTTTGCCCTCGCTGTTGTCTGCACTGACGTAGGCGGGCTTCCTGCGGACATAGAACAGCATGTCGTCCTGCCGAGGCGCCCACTTCTCCATGAAGTACGTGGAGAACATCCAGGTCCAGAAAACGATGCGGTCATCTTTAAAACAGCCTGAAGACACGAAGCAGAGGCCATGTGAGGTTAAGATGGATGACTACAGCACAAAACGCAGGAGACAGAAGGTTTTCCAGGTCTTTATATCAGAAAGTCTCATTTAGATCTCGTATTGACTTCCATCTGTCTAACCTTCAAACAATGGATTGCCTGCTCGTCACACATGACAAGCATCACCATCTTTTAATACTTGCAAATGAATCCATTTTAATCTGTGTAAATGTGAGAAGTTTACCTCTCTGGTAGTGCTGGTGTTTGATACAGGCAATGTCCAGGCCTCCTCTTTCTCTCAAAAATCATTTTACTATTTATTGCTGTGCAGATTATTTGATTTTGTTTAGCTTTTGTTTAGCAAAACTGAGGTTTTAGAAAATCTACACTCCTAGATATAAGAATGTACGTATTATTGATAGGTCAATCAACTGGTTTTTGATCAATTCATGTCAATCTAAATATTGTATTTTTCCTGATTGTGTTAAATTCACTCTAAAATGATATCTCTATCTGAAATCTCCAAGCTTCCAGCTTCAAACAGGAGCGAGCTGTGATGCTGCAGCAGATGTTAATGTTCCTGCTGCGGAAATAAAACCTGGAAACACCTCAAAGGAAATGAAGCCGCCCCTCCAGAGTCTTCCTCACTCCATCATTCAGCTCTGCCTTTTGTTCAGATTAATAGATCTGATAAATTATTCACCTACAGCTCAGTAATACCGATGCTTTTATTCTGAAAAACAGGTCAGCGTGAATAAACGTAAGGTTAAAGACAGCAGGTGATACAACAGTGATGTTGCCCTTCATGGCCTCTGGGTGCCCATCACCTTTTGGACGGCAGAGGCACCTGCCTGGTTACCCAGCAACAGTTGCTAGGAGGCAGGAGGTTGAGAAGATGTTAACGGTGCTCATTACTAAATCTGATCAGATGCAAAATGTCTTTTTTTTCTGAAGAAAATTTAACCAGTTTGGATAAAATCGTCAGTTTTTCGTTAAGGCGAGATTTAGAAATGATTTTATTATTATTTGAATCAACAGAAAAGAAGTTTCTCAGAAATGGATCCAGTTTAAAGCCACAGAGAAAGTAAACAAATTGGAAAACAAAACATCAGGCTGGAAGCTGATCAATCGAACACTAAATATTATAAACCAATGATTTAATATAGTAAAAATGGAGAGTTTGCAATTTTTTCAACTTACGTGAGATAATTAAATCTTCCAAGATTTAACATCTTTCAAAAACACAGAGTAGCAATGCTTTCATCACGTGTTTCTGTCGCGATACACACCTGTGTGTGTGTGTTCGTCCTGATTTATTCCTCACCAGAAACAGCTTTTTTAAATTAAATTTAAACAAAACATTTTTAGTTTTAATATTAAGAAGTTACTTTATTGTTGCAGTATTATTAAAATTGATATTAAATGCCCAAATGTAACAGAACTACATGGAGTGTCCTCACAGTGAGGCAGGCCTGGAGAAGAACTGGAGATGATCCAGATCTCATGACCATAGGTAGGGGCTGGAACGTAGGTGGAGACGGGAATCTAGAGCTTTACCACGGTTATTTCCAGCAACATAATCTGGATTACGGTAATTAGTCAAACGTTGTCTGTATATTTGAAGCTCCGATTCTGAGGGAAACAGTTTCAGTCTGGATTAGCAGCTCTGAGTCAGGATCAGCAAATTAAAAGTCAAGCAGCAGCTCAGGAGGAGCGAAACCAAACCCAGATCCCAAACACTCCATTAAAAATACAGAAAAATCACGACTTTTTTAAAATCTGAAATCACACAGGATGAGGATGAGTAGAGGCCAACACAGGAACGGTATGATTAACCTCGTTATCTTTGATCTGTTTGGCTTTAATTGAATCACAGGAACATCTGAGCTTCAGCAGAAGGTCAACGTGTGGAAACGAGGAATTCATCCAGCAAACACTCTACAGAATTTACTGAGACGGGCTGAACAAGGAATATGTAGTATATTTATCATTACAGAGCGTCAAAATAATCCTACTAGATAGATTTGTGTCCTGAGTGACTTCCTATGAACTGATATTTAGGTAAAGATAAAAATACCTCTTCAGGTTGTTAAATAAGAAACAAAAACACCACATAGTTGACAGAAACATCCGAGGAGGGAAAACAAACAACAATCCCAAACCGGACTCCTGTTTGTTGAGGCTCGAAGCCGAGCAGGGCTGCCGCTGCTGCTTTGAGGAGATGACCTCTGGCCTTCATCCAGTCACACTTGGCACGAAGACACGAGCCGGTCAACAAGAACTGCTGCTGAACAGAGCAGGAAGAGCCTCCAGAAAGTAGAAACAGCAGCAGGAAGGAGGTGCTGTGCCAGCCGGAGGAAATCATTAACTCAAGGTCATCTTACAAAGTTCTGTCCCAACTTTAGATTATACCTCAGAGCTGCATTCTTCATCACCAAAGCACATCAGTGTTTAATGGCCTCAGCCTTGGTTTATTTTGGTTCTCCGGTGAGGCTCGAGTCCATAAAAAAACAAAAAAAAGACTGACACTAACAGGACACCAACCAGCCCAACACTGGGAGCCATCCACTCCTTATTCACCCAACTCAATCAGCTTTAAATAGGCCCTTTTATACTGGATTAACCTTGTGCATCGTTCATATTCTTGCTCAGGTAATAAATAAGTGACTGTGTGAGCCAAGAGAGAGTTAATGTAAAGGAAATGTTGAAAAGTAAAGTCTGATTAATGACTTCTAGTTTCCTGGGAGCAGATAACTATAAAGCGGAAATATTACACGTCTGGTTGAATGAATTCATCACCCATTTGGGTTCAATATTCAATTAGATGACATCCAGTCATCTCAACATTTAGCAGAGCCCAGTTATTCCACACAGTTACAGTAAAATCAACCTTAAAGACCAAAAGTTCTTGTTTTTTTTTAAAGTTGTAATTAAGAGGAATTTTAGTTTTACAACCTCTACAATGTCCTGTAAGGGACATTTTCAAGCCAAGTCTGACCCACATTCGTCATGTCTTGACAGACATGAAGGGCTGATGTTCAACCCCTGTAGGTCACAGAGCTGAGTTGGTGAGTAGGTGCAAAATGAAGGTTGGTTAGATCCAGCTCTCCAATATAAAGAATGGTCCTGCTGTCCTCTTGTGGACCCCAGTTAAACATATTTGGCTTTTAAAAAAGGTCAAAACAGCTCAAGCAGACACTAACCACCAGAACTTTTCCATTGATGAGCAGAAAGTCCTAAAAGCCTGGCCAAACTCCTCGACTAAGTCCATTCAGAAAAATCTTTGCAGAACATCTGAAGAAAACAAATCATAAACCTAAAGCTGTTACATGGACACCTACCTATGGAAATGAAAGAGGGAAATATTTTTAAAGAAAGGAGGCGAAGCTTCACAAATCCGGTTCAGATTTGATCCAGGTTTTGTTTTCAGCTGGAGCTCCGCACATCTGAGTGTTCCTGTTCTTTCAGCGTTCACAGCAGCCTCAGGGAAGTCCTGCTCCATTTCTAGATGCTGGTCCCACTTTCAAAATACATCAGCTGTGTGACGAAACTGGGCGCAGCGTCACACGTCCCATGAAAGTGAGCAAAATGGTCCAAAGACCCTCACTGCAAGGTAAACATGTCTTGAGCCACGTTCAGACTGCTGACAGCTCTACAGGATGCAGCGATGCACACATCAACGCTCCGGTGAACTGCATTAAAGGAGCAGGAATGGGATGATGGAAAGGCTGCTTAAAGGTTAAACTTGGAAGCTTAGTGTTGATTGCTTAATAAGGGTAACGGTTTGGAGCCATTTCCTGAAGGACTATCCCCGCTGCAGTCTAATTTCACCTGCAAGGTCCCACGCATGGACCTTTACATACCCACAAAATGTCAAAGTTGAAGAAAAACTGGAACCACATGAATTGTCTGACGATCGTCTTTAATCCACACAGGAAAGACCAACTAAAAACACAAAGAGTTACTGGTTTTGTTCCACTTTTTGAGCTGGAGTCACAGATGTAAACAGGTCCAGTTGTCTCTCTCTCCAGCTTCTCCTGGTAGATCCTGAGGTCTTCTCAGGCCAGAAGAGATAGTTCCTCCAGAGAGTTCTGGGTCTCCTCCCAGTGGGATGTGTTCATATTGAAGCTGTATTATATGTTGAATCATAATATGAATGTGTGCAAAACTACAACTGGGAAAGACTGCTGGGATGCAATGTTTCTCCATGCTTTCCCACCATCAGGCCAATAGCATATTGGGCCAGTTGCACTGATGTTTACAGTCCCCACTGCCCACATCAGATCTAGATTTATGGCTCCATCATAATCATAAAAAAATAGAGAACAGAGAGGAAATAGTGGGTTAATTATAACCAACATAATAATCAAAAAATTGCACAATGATATTTCAGCTGGATGGTTTCCAAATATCTTACTTAAATTCACATTTTATGACCATAGGTGATTGTTTAGAAGTACACTGACCAGTAAAACCAGAGTAAAACCCTCTTCACCATAACAGACAACAGAACTTCCCACATTACAGCAGAAACTCTGATCCAGCTTTCTATCTAGCTTCATCACTGGGGAACCAAATACTTCGACTCCTATTAAGCTCCTCCAGGCCTGGAGAAAAGCTTTCAAAGATCAGCAGCTTAAAAAGGTAGAAAACTAACTTTAGATACGTGGAATAAACCTCAGAACTTGTCATTTCCAAGGAAAACAAACATGTAAGCGTCAGTAACAACTATTTTTAAAGAAATGTTCTGAAAGTCTTGAGAAAAAGCAGATGAACAGGGACAGTAAGCAAAACAAATACTGTATGATTTTCACTCATCTACACCAGCTAACTAACCAAGAATGAAAAAGTGCTTTAAAAGGAACTACACAGTCCTTATAACGATCAGCAAGTTCTCAGAACCATCTGGTTCTAAAAGAGATTCAGGAAGTGGAGTCAGAAGAAGGTCGTAGACAACACATGAAAGGGTTTAAAATCCTGGTGCATTTAAATTGAGTTCCTCTAGTCATCACGGCTCTAAAAAGACCAATAGAAGTAAAAATAGGCTACAGGTCCGGTAGAGAAACTGCAAGGTAAGAAGAACGGGTCCAAATAAATATAACTGAAAAGGTTCCTTTAGTCTGAAGGCCTCCAAGAGTAAAATCAGAACCTATAAAAAGGTTCTGATCAAACCCTGCCTGGGAGCTTGGAACACCTTGATGAGCAATGGATGGTGTTCCAGAAACCACAGCAACTTAAGAGGTTCCCAGTTCATGACTGGAACCAGCTACAGAACCACTGGACCCCCCAAGTCACACCTGAACCACATATGGTCTATTTAAAATCAAGAAATGGCACACAGAATGTGGATCACTTGACCTCCCCGACTAATGCTTGTGGTCCAACTTCTCTGTCGGGTTCAGGCTGATTGGATGAAGTCATGTGGTGGATCCTCAGGGTTCATCTTGTGGTCATCGTATGTTTTAGATGACATGCTGCAGGATTTACCATGTCACACAGATCAGGGTCTCTCTCTGCAGGAAGCTTTAGATGATTTCTTCAAATCAGCTCTGATGAATCCACCTTTCAGTACGAGGGGTTGCTGCAAAATCAGTGACTCGAGACAATCGGCTGGGATTCTTTTTACCAATCTGAATAATAAACTAAACTTTGCTGCATTGTTTTGTAAACTAGGATCTTTGAATGATGATGAATAATCTCTTGCTCCATTCTGTTGGGTTGATAACTGATGGAGTCCACTGGAGAGCAGTGAACTCATCATCAGGTTCATGAAACCATTTTGAGATGATTTGAACTTTCTGACATGGTCTATTATCCTGCTGGAAGCAGCCATCTGAAGACGGGTCCACGGTGGTCATTAGGGACGGACATGGTCAGGAACAACACTGCTCGGTTGGTATGCTAGGGGGCTAAAGGTTATTTACTAAACCATTAAAACACCACCAGTCTGAACCATTTACAAAAAGCAGGATGGATCCATAGTTTCGTGCTGCTAAATTCTGACTCTGCCTTCTGAATGTTGCTCCTGAAACCAACACTCATTGGACAACATGTTTCCAGTCCAACTTCTGTGAGCCTGTCTCAACTGTAGCCTTAGTTTCCTGCTCTTAGCAGACAGGAGAGGCAGCTGGGGAGGTCTTCTGCTGCTGTAGCTCATCTGCTTCCAGGTTCCACGTGTTCAGAGATGGTGTTCTGCATACCTAGGTCGTGATTCTCTGTAAAGCTGTGAGACGGTGTGTGCATGGAGATACCAGTAAGCAGTTTCTGAAACTATTTAAGAACTATTTATGGAAGATTATCGGATTAAAAAGAAACTGTTGGTGTATTTGCCTTTTATCTAACAGTTTTAATTGTATTTAAGAACGAATGTGAGGAGAGATGGATGAGAAAGAAGTTGAGATGTTAGTTTAAAGCATGAGATCTTTTGTGAAAAGCTGCAGCGTTTTCAGGGTGCTCCATCAGAGCTGCAGACCTTTACTGTCTGACCTGCTGAATGATGAATCTGAGCAGCTAAGCTCTGACAGACTGAAAACAGACGGGAGATTTCCTGATGGGGTCTCCTCCTGTTGGCGATGCCCTGCGGTCAAACCTGCCCCCACATTAATCGGCTGTCTCACAGACAAAATGTACTTTTGTGCAGAAACTGTTGTCTGACTCTCTCTGCGTCTCATTAAATATTCAGCAGGATTTATTATTTGACTTGCAGAGGGATCAGCTATTTTTACTGCACAGAACCAGACCTCAGCAGATGAGTGAGCGTCTGATGTGATGTATTCCCTCCGTCATGAGAACAAAAAGCTGATGTCAGAGTATTTATAGCCATCAGCAGAAATACGAGGTCAATAAACCCGAATCATTGATGTTCATCCCTACGTTTCCTCTGGCTGAGCTCATGGTTCTGCTCCAAATACAACCAGTTAAAAGTGGGATTCAAATTCTGACGAGATGCCAAAAGGTGTCCTAGTGTGGAAACGTTACTGGTAGATTATCCATTTGGCCAAATATCCCTACAGTATTTCATTTTTATTATTTAAAAATTAATGCTGGAACACTGAGCACACCAACCCCGCTGTGAAACAAGGTGATGGCAGCATCATGCTGTGGGGATGCTTTTGTTCAGGAGGGGACAGGGAAGCTGGTCCGAGCTGATGGGGGAAGTGGATGGATCTCAAGACAAGGAACCCTTGAAGAAAACTTCAAAGGTTGTAAAAGACTTAAATGGGTGGAGGTTCGCCTTCCAGCAGAGCATGGAGCCTAAACATATGGCCAGAGCATTGATGCAAAGAAGGATGAGCACAACCTTTACTCTCTAGGTGTGTGAAGGTTGATGGAGATGAACCAAAATATGGTTTCTGTTGTAAATATACAACAGCACTTTATTAGCTGCAAAACTACTCCACTCCTGTGTTTAACATCCGTTTTTTAATCGGTTTCCTGGAAATAAACCAAAACATAGTACTGATGCTCTCCAAGACACCAAACATGTCAGCGAGCTGATCTTAGTCATCACATGGGAACTTGGAGTACAATTATTACAACACATAAAAACGATTGTGTGGTGTGAGTAAAGGCCTGAGTCACTGCTGGTAAAACGCTTCAGAGTCCTGAGTCAGCAGTCTGCAGAGGACCATCCAAGGACACAGAGAACAACTCTGAACAAAAAACAACAGCTGCTTCTTTTCCTAAAGCACTGAAGAACTGCTGTGAACCTGGTTCAGAATTTCCTTATGGGTCACAGCTCAGCATGGAGCCTAAATAAAAGGGTTTTCATCTCGTCCTCCCAGCGTTGAGCGTCTAGTCAGACATGGACGCGTCTGAGATTGAAACGGTGTCATTTCCTGCCTTCGAAGAGAAAACAGTTTGTTAGAAGGCAGGGATGGACAGAGGAATCTGGTGTGCCCTGGTCTTACTTTGACTGGGCCTGAAAAGAGGAAGAACAACAAGAAATCCCCCCAAAAATTATAATTTAAAAGATGAAAAAAACTGTTAACATCTGCAAAACCTACTGAAATAGCCTCTTACAATCAGCTGGCTCTAAATTAATTACACATTAAATAATCCAACAGTAAGGAACAAGTTTAAAGTATGTTTTGAGGAGAAGAACAACCCAGTAAATCCCCATATGGGGAAATTACAACTTTAACCCAAGAAGAACAGACGCTGTGTTTAAGAAACGGGAACCCAAAGGTTTAAAAAAAGATTCAGGACTAGTATCCAACCACATCCAATATTATGACAGCGTTTGAAGAACTCAAACCTAAATACAAAGTGGAAAATAAATATTTTTATAAATTTATACAAATGAGAAATGACATCAGGACTAATTAAAATGGACTTATGGCTAAACCCTCAGAATGGACTCAAGTAAAAGGAGAAAAATCAGAACTTTACAACCTTTTAAAGTCAAAATCGTCAGGAAATTCTGAAAAGGTTTAGAAAACAGAGGGGTGGAGATTCCCTCAGAGAAGTGGGGTTCAATGTGCAGTAAAGTTCACACCTGGTCCATCAACACCAGACTTAGATACAGTATAAATGGACCACCAGTTAAACTGAAGAAATTTCACTCTAATATTCCAGATCTGTCCGCAAAGCCTGAGGCAACGCAACAAAATGAAGGCTTTCTGGGAGGAAGTCAGGAAAATAATTGAACCAATTATTTTTAAAAACATTTCAATAGATCCTGTCCTATTTATCATAGGATTATAACCTATAGTCATAAATGCAGCCAGAAAGACCCCATTTCAATAGATACCTGCCTCGTCTATTTGAGGTCTGAACCAGACTGTTCTTGTTTCTGATCAAACTGAAAATTTTAGATATTTGTGTTGTTTTATTGTTGGTGTGTAAAGTTCAAACCTCTGGTAGAAACTAAACTTCATACTGAAAAACACGCAGAGCTAAAATATTTAACCTTAAGATCACTGAACAGCAGCAGCAAAGAAACAGACCAAGTTCATGAAGTTATAGAAGGCCTCAGAGTGCCGAAGCTGGAGGTGTTTTTCCTGCCTTCCTCCCAGCAGCAGGGCGTGACGAGCTGTGATGAAGTCATTGCTTTTTAAACAGAGCTCTATTGATTTATGCATCACAGCAAACGAACAGCTCTGCTTCAGTGGCCGATAAAACGAGGCAGAAACACCCGACAAACTGCACAGCCGACACTTTTCTATCAGCTGGGGGGTGTTTGTGGGAATTCAGGACAACTGGATCAATTCAGACTTTAAGATGATAGTTTAGCTCCTTTAAACAGCTTCCATTAGCCTGAGGAGACTTTACCCACATGTTCTTCATAAGGGAGGCCCATAATAAAGCAGAACGTAGGTTTTTGTTAAAAATGATGGACCAGAACAGTTTATTTTCCCTCGAGATCTAGCAGCAGGAAATCTTAATCCTGATTTTGTCTGAATGCTGTATTTTATTCCATCTCACAAAGCAAAAATACAAAAATAAATAAATAAAATCAATCAAGCGGATTAATTTTGTTTCGTTACATTTGTCTTATTCCCCCAGCATATAACTAATGTTAAATTAAAAACCAGAAACCAGGGAGTGTGATGATTCCCTGCATGGTTTGAAGTGGCCGCTGCTGCAGTTTGTTGGTGTTTGAACTGTTTGATTCTTCAGAAATGTGAACTTTGAACCTTTGAGCTTCTTCTGTTCATGTGACATCTCTCTGAATATCTTGGTTCTGACCCGCACACAAACAGAAGCACACACCTCTAAGTGTTACGATTGGTTGGTAAACCAAATGTTTCTGTTTATTTGCCATTATTTTGACTTTTATATTTAACTCGATTATTGATGAATTCACAAACATCCGACCAGGGGTCACTTTAAACGAACCTATCAGAGGCTTTTTGCTAAACTCTTTACAACACTCACTATAAAGCAGTAATGCATGTATTATTACACTCATCTAGGCTTTAATTCTTTATTATGAAGTTGTCAAATCTTTAAATATTATGCAGCTGTCTTAAAAGGTAACAAACTAACAAGTATAATAACATTCAGGTTGCTGGCATAGTAATAACTCTTCTTATTTTCACTTTCAAACTAATTACTTTGCAGAAATACGGACAAGTTTTAGCCTTTAAATGAGTTTATTTTACAGTTACTTCTGTGTTTCACTGCAGGTTTTCATTTTAAAATCTGTGAAGTTTCCTCTTTTACTTCGGATCTGAAAACCACCAGAGCACAAGAACTGGAGCTTCAAAACAAACAGGAACAAACCACAAGATTTGCCACTAGTTAAAACGACACATGGATGTAAAAAACCTGCTTCCTGAATAAAGAAAAGGTTGATCTGACAACACGAAAGTCTGATCAGTAGATATTGTTGGATTCAGAGTGAACATTCATTCATTTTATGTATTTCAGGTTTGGATACATGGATTCATTAAGAGAAAAAAATGTATTTTATTTGAGTGTAATATGAAATATTGAAAAAACAACAGTTGGTAGAGGAGAGCATCGTGTAGAAAATTTGTTGAGGCCGATAAAACACATGAAAATCTTATTCCAGCCCAAATAAAAGTTAGAAATCACGTATTTAGCTGAAGCATAACTAAAGCAAATTAATCCTTCTAAGTTAGGATATGTAAAAACATAAATCTCCTTGGAAGTTTTCTTTCTTATTGTTCAGGGTACCTCCATCTCATTGACAGCTGGGACAAGCTTTGGCCTGTTTTCACTCCTTTAAAGTCTAAAAGAAATGCAGTTTTGTGCTTTGACCTCATAAAAATGTCACTTTGAGACTGAACAGAAAATAATAGCTTTATGTTCTCGTTTCAAACTAATCTAGATAGCTGCACCTATTCGTAGATGATTAAGGTACATGTTTTTAAATGATCCTACTCAGGTCACATTTCTGTTAATCAGGGCATGTTTTTTTTCTCATGTTGTAAATTTACCTTCAACTTTTTGTGTACATGCTTCCATTTTAACTTTACGGCTGGAAAAAACTGAATTTTCCCAACTGAAGGAAAATAGAGGATATTTCTGTTTTATTCTCACTTATAAAATAACTTCAATTGGGGCCCATACATGGAGTCTCTTGAAAACACTGGAACGGCCCTGCACATAATCTGAGGTACAGAAAGTTGGAAACAAAACTGTTTAAAGATAAATGGAGAAACAAAGAGACGCAAAGGCTTACTCGCCCTCGGATTAGTTGTCCTATTCCAGAAATAAATCAGGATTAATAGGATGTAAAGAGGCAGACACGCATCCATCATCAACCACGAACAGCCTTAGGGCCACAGAGGATCAAACTCACCGAGTCCGCTCATCTCCTGTCGGCTGTTAAGTCGGTTCCTCTCGTCGGCGATGGCCTTCAACATCTGCTGCAGGGAACCGTCCAGCTCTCCGTTCTCCTCCTCTGCGGGCCCGACAGCCTTAGACAAACCGGGGAAGGACGCCATCTCCGAACTGGGTTCATGACAGTCCGGGCTAAAAGCAGCCCACGGTACCGGTTCACGGCAGCTAACAGACGGCTACAATGATGACCAGGGAAGGGGGACACCGGGATATCCCCCGGTTCTTCTTCAAATCTACTTCGGTGAAGATTCTAATCTTGGCGCTTAGAGGCCGCTGGAGGTCAGACCAGTGCGCTCCGCTGCGGTGGCCGACAAAAAAGTAGACAGGTCGGTCTGCTGAGGGAGATCCTGCTTCTTCTGTTATTCGGATCAGCTGAAAACACCCCTCACACTTCCGGTAACATGAACGTGTTAAAGAGACAGGGCAGCTTAAAGCGCAGAACACAAACTGAACCAGGAGCACGCAGAGGTGTGGCGGAAGATTCGGTCACTAGTTCAATCTAGGACACTGAAGGTCAGGCCCGCCTGAATTAAAAGAAGAACAAAAGAAATAAATGGGCTTAAAATCCCAACAGGACTAGCAAAATATATGTTCCAAATGAAGCTTATTAAATATAACATGCTGTACAGGAAAATAAGAAAAGAAAAAAAGTTAGCAGAAAAAGCGTGAATATTTAAATTTACGTCGTTATTTTTGGTTAATTTATTTAATGTAAGTCTTTTAGTATAATTTAAAATAATACTTGTCAAAATTATGTGACAGAAGGTATTAGAAAAACACAGATTAAAATGCAATTAATAAAAGTTTTCTATACAGTTCTCTATAGTATATAAATACCAATGAATTGTTCCTTCATTGCCCAAAACTGTAAGACCTCTTTTGAGAGCCTTTTTGTGGATTATGGCAAAAACATTCCAGCCTTAAAGTCAAAACTCTAATTCACTTTTATTAGTTTCAGAGCCATTGTAACAGTAGTCCAAGGGCTCTTTTTTCCATGTCCAATATGGCGGCCAAGTTCACGTATCGCGGCTCAAACAGGATAAAACGGATTAAATCGAAACAAGCAAAGTCCTGGTTCCCACAAATTCCACACTGACGTAACTATTCCCTTTAAAAATGCTTCGCGATTAGCAGCTAACTGTAAGGTTAGTTGAGTTAACACTCAAACAGCGCCAAAACGTCCGGATTCAAGCTAGCGGGTTTCACTCTCCGCCCGTTAAAACAGCGGTTAATACCTCTGAAACCGGTCATGGCACGGCGGACAGCCATCCTGTTTACATGCTACACATAGATAAGTCGGCAGTGGACAGAGACCACAATGTTCGACGTTACACCACAGCAAGCTCCGCCCGCCTGAACTGTACCTCTCCGCAGGCTCAAACTCCCCGGTTTAAACAAGCGCACATTTATTTCCGAGACAAAAGATGACGTCATCTGTATCGAGGAGAGGAAGAACCTGGACTTTATGCTGGGAATTAAACCAAATCATAAACATTTTCTCTCACTGAAACGTGCAACTTAAAACAAAAACATAGCTTTGAAAATGTGAAATGTTTTTTTAACTATATTAGCATGGAGATTTTAGCTTCTAAAATTAAGCTATGTTTAAAGATATGTTTTTTGAAAATCTGAAATTTACCCTGACAAATATGGCCGACAGACTGCTGTATCGCTGCAGAAAAAGCATTTTTCCACTGTATGTTTATATATTTATGAAGGTAGATAGGAAAACCAAAACCAAAAGAAAAACTAAACTTCCGATAAGAGGGAGATGATGGATGGATCCATTTAATAACTTATTGGTGATAATTTGTCAAAATTTGAAAACCAAAAACTATTCTTTATAAATCCCAGAAATAAACTGGGAATTAAAAATCATACCTCATCAATCCTGTGATTTATTTCTTTTACATTCGTTGATTTTATTTAGAAGACACTAAAAAATATTTACAAGTGTTTCTCTGTACTGATTTATTTTATTAAAGCTGTTAAACCTCAACATGACGCCTCTAAGCTTAAACAAACGAAAAGCTTGAATACAAAAATAATACAAAGCTATCAGTTTTCAGTGGCAAAAAAAGACTCTTGTTCACATAAATCTGCCATGAAAACATGATTTGATCCTGTTTAATAAGTTTAACTGAAGCTGCGACCCCACCATTAGCTTGTGAATCATCTGCCAGGTTTCTGAGGCCTGCTGTCTGACTCATCTGGAGGATACATCCTACAGATAGATTCATTTTCAGTTCAAATTTTAATTTTAAGTACATTTTCTTCTCTCATTTGTAGACATTCAGTTAGAGATTTATGTGTCTTACTACAAACATTCAGGTGTTGAAGGAGAGCTGCTTCTTTCAGAAATCCAAGAATTTTCATTCCTATTTTTGGAACTTCAGAACCAAACAGATACTTAAATAAACTTTTTTGCTTTTTAAGTCCCGTTTTTTTTATTTTTCAGCTCTGGAATAATCCCTCAGATGAATCCTCTTCTGATGTGTGCTGGTCTTCCTCCTGCTGGTCTGCGGAAATCCAAACGAGGTCGACCCGCAGCCGGATCCAGGAGCGGGCCGATCGGGTCGAAGCGAGGGCGGGGCAGCAGGTTCGGCCTCTGGTCGTAGTCGCCCCCGATGATCCCTGGCAGCGGAGGGAAGAGGGGGCGCGGCACTGGGGTGATGATGTCACGTAGAGGGAAGGGCGGCAGGGAATAGGGACGAACGGGATGCCTGAGCGAGCGGATCTTGTAGGACTTTTTGTAAACCTGGAAGAAAAAAAAATTGGAACAAAGAGTTCACCAGAAGTCCCACAGCAAAAACTGATGGAGAATTGATTGGAATGTAGCTAAATTAAACAGATTCAATGTTACAAGACACAGTTTCAAAGGATGGACATTAATTTGAGAGCTTTTTCTGTTGGCTTTGAACCTTTATGTGGATCGGGAGGGGAGAGGGATGGCCATGTGGTGTTTGTTTGGTCATGTGACAGTGATGCAGTGCAGGACTGTGGGGCGTTTCACTAAAGCAAGGAAGCAATGTCAGCGGTGTGGCGTTGTTTTCACCATGTCCAAATTGTAGGGAAATATATGTAATATCGGTAAATATCCGTTATCGGCCACAGCAGCAATATAAATATCAGATGATGATATCGGCCCAGATTTTCATATCAGTGCATCCCTCGATATAAAGTAGGGGGGGGGTATTTGGACAAACAGATAATTTCTTTCCAAGTTTTGCAATTATGGAAGTAAAATAGTCTCATTAGAGTCAAACATTTTTAGACATTGAATTTATAACACAGAATTTTTATCCTGTGCAATTATGTATGTGAATTTTTTTTTACTTAAAATTCGCCTGCAAAAATTCACCTGCAGAATCACTTCAAAACAAGAGCATCTGCGGAAAGAGTTGGGGCACTAGCTGTCCTCAGGTCAGTCAAACATTTCATTCATTTCCATTAGATGAAAAAAAATACCGAATCTCAAATGGGTGTTAATTACCTGGCGTTTTGTAATAATATATTTTTGGCAGAGAAATCTCATCACTGATCTTCATTAAGCCACTATCCAGCAAACTGTTAAGAGACTCGCCTCTGCCCAAGGCAATGGTGTGTCACGTGATCAAATAAGCGTAATCTGATTGGCTAAAAGACGCTCGACTCGATCAAGTGCTGATTGCTTTAACACCCATTTGAGATTCGTTTTTTTTTTGTCATCTAATGGAACTGAATTAAATGTTTGACTGACCTGATGACAACCAGTGCCCCAACCCTGTCCACAGATGCTCTTGTTTTGAAGTGATTCTGCAGGTGAATTTTTGCTGGCAAATTTCAAGTACGAAAAAAATTCACATACATAATTGCACAGGATAAAAATTCAGTGTTATAAATTAAAAAAATGTTTGATTCTAATGAGACTATTTTACTTCCATATGCAATCACCAAATAATCCCAGCATAAGTTTCTATTTTAGAATTATTGAGCAGGCGTTTCTCTGTTTCTCACCTGTTTCCAGTCTGTGTCTCTGGATCTGCTGCGATCTGGATCTGAAAATACAAAAAACCCCAAATCAAAACCACTAAAAGGCTGCAGGATATTTCACTGAAACACGATTGAGATGTGTTCCCCAAAAGCAAATGGAACGATTCAGTAAAATACACATTTAATTAAGGTTTTGATTCAGAAATAAATAAACGTTATTATTGAAGTGAATAAGGAAAATATAAAAAATGGGGAAAATTCTAATATTTCAAGTCCTTTGAGAGGAAAGAAAAACATGTAATTGATTCATTTCTTGAAGTAACTGAGGGAGGATTTCAGAACCAGCATCTGTGACACTTAGCCTGAGAAATCAAGAGTACTTTTTTAAATATACAACCTAATAGGTGGTAGTTTTTTAGTGGAAAGCATTAATAACCCTTAAACTTCACACATTGGTCATGTTACAAAAACAAACTTCATTATATTTTAATTGGGTTTTATGTGACAGTCTGACATAAAGTAGTAGATATTCATGCAAAAAACAAAAACCTGGAATTTTGCCCATTTTCTTAGCAAAGCAGTTCAAGTTCAATCAGACTGGATGTGAGAATCTGTAAACATCAAGTATTCTTGTCTTATAGATTACCAATAGGTCGGGGCTTTGATGAGGCCATTCTAATACATGAATGTGCTTCGATCTAAATCCTTTCATTGTAGCTCTAGCTGGATGTTTAGTGTTGATCTCTGATCTTCTCTCAGTCTTGGGAGATCTGCAGGTGGTCCATCCTCTCTCCATGTTCAGATGAAGGATTGAACAGAGCTCTGAGATGATCCAAGTTTGGCATATTATTGTAGAACCCAACCCTGCTTTAAAATTCTCCACAACTTTCTTCCTGACCCGTCTGCTGGGTTCCTTGGTCTTCATAAAACTGATTTTTCTCTAAAGAACCTCTGAGGCCTTCACAGAACTGATGCATTCATACAGAGATTAAATTACACCTGTATACCTGTCGGTTGACCTAAACCTACAACCAAAAATACAAAATCGGGATTTAATTTTAACCTACTCAAAGATCACACTAATGACAGCTGTTCTAACAGGAAAAATTATAGCAATATAGAAGAAAAAGGTGCGAAATAAGAAATTAAAGAATTACAATATAAATGAAAAGAATTAGAGAAAAAAATCAAATGAAAACTAAGAAATCAGTAAAACAAAAAATGAAATTATTGATCCGACTAGAGGCGAAATAAAGAAAAATCCAAAGTTTCTAAAACCATGATATTATGAATGATGGTAAAGATCAATGAAGGTTTTGTCCTGGAAGCCTAAAAGGAAAATAACACAGAACACGATCCACAAAATCAGAGATCCAGTAATAAAAATAAGAAGATGCAAACTAAACGAAATTCAAGAGCCATCTGAAACATTCTAGAAAGCAATTTAGTCAAAAAGTTAGAAACAGATGAAGACGAACCAGAATAATTCACCAGAATGGGTAAAACTTTGTTCTTTGGGGTTATTCCTGAGTGATGAGAGAGACAAAGATCTGTTAGTTATTCTGTTGGTGGCAGGGAAGAAAGCTCAACTCTGAGCATGAGGATGGAGATCCCAATAGATGGAGACAATGACAGCAGGAGGAAGCTATTTACTTCACACTGGAAGAATTATTACTTAATGTTATCAAAGAAAAATGGGATGAATACATATGCATAACAATCCTTTTCCCATTTGGATTTGTAAAGTAATGATAACCATGTATCTATGTCCATCTACTCCAGAGATATGCACAACTATTGTCTATGACAGAAAATCCCAACAAAATACATCCAGCAAGTTTGAGGCGGAAATGTTGAAAAGTTTAAGAGGTGTGAATACAGAAACACTGAGTTCAGCTATAACTGTTGGACTAACAGGACTTCCTCACCCTGCTGCTTTATTCCCGACTGAAGAACAGAAATAAAAACTATGGAAACAAAAGTTTCAGTTAAAAGTTTTGTTGTACGCGTCTTACTCGGGATGTCCCGGAGGTAAAGGTGCTTCCAGAGGGTGGAGTCCGACGCGGCGGCGTTGAAGTGCCAGCTGACCGCCGACAGTCTCACCACGGAGCGGACGTCCAACAGCCGGAGGATCCGGAGGAGGAGCTCAGGAGGAAGAGCCGGCAGACCAAACGCTACTGGCAGAGCCATCGCTGAGAAAACACACCACCACAGTCGGTTTATAGGGTTAAACCTGTTTTCTGACTGTTTGACTACAACTTCTACACAATTAACAGAGTTCAGGTGTGTTGTTGATTGTGGCTGTTACCTTCTCTTGCCGCAGCAATCAGTGGGTACGCCACCTGGTCTTTTAAGATTCTGGAAAGTTTCTTGAGATCCTTGAAGGCTGCAGCTGCGTTCTCTCCTGGATGAAAGCAGGGAAGGTTAAACACAGGTAGACAGTCGGATCTCGTTTAACCAGCCAAGCACGCCTGTACCTGGCCACTCGTGAGTCACAAAGCTGGACGCGTTTAGCTGCAGCTTCCGAGCTGTGTCGATGGTATCAGTCACCTTCAGAATCGCTGCAAAGAAACGAACAGAGGAGGTAATGAAACAGGTTTAAGAGATTTAAGGACAAACATTTCTGATTAAAAACTCAAGCTGAAACTATGGGATCCCAGTATGAATAACCTGGTTAAAGTAAAACAGTTTCCCATGAACTGGAACACAGTTAAAGATGTGAAAGAGGAGCAGGAGGAGACTGCATTTACCATTAATGACAAGCAGCGGGCCCATGCCCACAGCCACCACAGATACCAGACTGCCCCCACATAAAGGATGAGCGTACTGCAGCCTGTAGACTCCACCTGCAGACCTCCATCCTGCAGGCATCTCCCCAGGCTTCAGCTCGCTGCCCTGAACACACAACAGAAATGTGATCAACCTGCACATATAATAGAAAAATCTGTGTGTCCTACTGCTTCACCTGAGGAGTAAACCCTGTCTCTAGCATGAGGAGATGTGCAGCCACCATGACGGCGTCGTTGGGACTGGCAATCTGGGCTGTGTGGTAGAGCAGCTCCAGAGAAAGAGGTGTTTCACCATCCTCTGCCTCGCTGCACAACATGGGCTCCCAGACAGGAGGGACTGATTCAAAGTCCTGCATGTCACAGGTCTGCAGGGGCTCTGTCAGCACTGCAGAAGTGCTGCTGCTGATGTTGTTCTGCAGCAGAACAAGAACAAAACTGTCAGGATTGTCTGAAACAGAGCAACAACAAAACTACATTACAAATGACAAAGTACGGCTAAACTAAAGTTACAGGTGAATAATAATTTTATACATCACAGACTCAATAATATTTTATAAGTGCATAGCTGCGGTTTCAGACATACGCAGATTACGATGAAGCTGTGGAAAAAGTTTACAGTCATTCCTTGATTTTCTAAAAAAAACAAGCTCCAGTTTTATTGACTGCTCAAAGCTCTGATGCAGACAGATGAAATGTAGAGTTTCAGTTTCCTGGAACCTGAAAATGATGATTCCAGACCTTCTAAAGCCAATAATTCACTTGAACGCTTCAATGACCAACCACTTTTATTTTACTGCAGTTTATGGATGAAAACTGAGAACCCGCTGGTGTTATTCAGGGTTACAAACAGAGATTTAGAAACCAAAACCAGCCTGGATGTGGAAAGATCATCATCACACCATAAAGCAACCACAACCAGGTGTTCTGCACAAGATTCCTGACAGAGTAATCAATGGAATAATCAGGGGAGTTAGTTTTTGCGCAAACTCACTGCACAAGACTCCACAGCTGAAGGAAAAAGTACATCGACGCTTGTTTAAGGTTTGCAGCACAACATTTTGACAAATCAATTAAATACTGTGAGAATATTCCCTGGTAATATCAGATTAAAACTGAACTTCGGATGTCTTTGAACACATTATGCTTGGAGGGAAATGCCACTTCACATTACCCCAACCTTTAAAAGGTACCGACAGTGAGGTTTGGAGGTGGGAACATCATGGTGTTAGACTCAACACACAACACTGGTAGACTTCTAATAACTGGAGAAAATGACAATCTTGATAAGATTCTGAAGATGAAACTACAGCCAAATAAACTCTCAGCTGGTCTAAGAGAAAGAAAATAAAGCTGCTGAGGCCCGGCCAATTACAACAATGGGATCTAAATGAAGATCAATGAAACAAGCTGAAGATCACAGTGCATAGAAGAGGCCCCCAGAACCTTTAAGACCAAAAGACAGCTTGTGCGGAAGAATGTTTCAAAATCGCTTTTGGAAAAAGCATCTCAACAGTTTAGGAAGTAAAAAGCTTTCATACTAAGTAATATATTTCAGTAAGCGTGTTCAGTATCTGTCCCCACTGCCATTCCACTTTATCACACAAACTTGCTGTTCAAATCTATTTTAATGTCTTTAAATGAAGATATTACTTAAGTTACTCTTGAAATATGGTGTGAATAACTGATTAATAAACAGCATCTTTAGAAATATATTTACACAAAGATAGGTTGCTGTACGTATTTCCCCGCTGCATGTCAAACTGTGCTAACTGTGCCATTTTATTCTACTATGACTTGTTATGTATATTTTTCCCATGTTAGACTAGTATTGTACATGCAGGGGTGCGTCTTTTCGGGGCTGACACCAGAGTGTGGCGATCCACATTCACTACAGCGCACCTAATATAACTCACCTGGCTAGTGGTCCCACTGACAGCCTGCTGGCTGTTTGTGAAGTTTGTGGTCCTTTCTGAGGCTGCCATGTCGGCTGGTGGAGGCTGCGGCAGAAGGACACTGATCAGGTCTCCAGAAACAATTCCACAGGCTGACAGAGTTTGACCAGATTCTGAGAGGAGTTCTGAGCCGTTCAGAGACAAACTGAACTCTGTGTCGGCACTGTACGGAGACAGTTGGACTCAAAGATTAAACTCAGCACGAATAGGTTTATCCGTATGCATCTATTAAAAGAGAAAGAAAGGTGAATTTAATCCAAAACTCTGACCTGAGTCCATGATGGGACAGCAGCGTCTGCTTGATGAGATCTGACAGTTCCTGAAAAGTGGGTTCTTCTCCCAGTAACTCCACCCTGCTCGTCTGCCGGTTGATCCGAACCCGCAGCTTCATGCTGAGGTAGAGAGAAAGGACATATCACATGGCCTCAGTCCACATAAACAGAAAGTGACACTGCAAAATCAGCTCCTAACGCCAGGGCTGGCACAGACTGGCACCAAGCTTTTACGCTCGGCTGCTAAAAGATAAAAATCTGATTAACAACAACAATACATTTTAATGCTGCAAACAAAATGATGTAAAACAAAAAAACAAGCAGACTTGTAACAGAGAGAGTTCCAGATTAGTGTTGCAACAGCAGATATTTACAAATTTTATCTTGATTTCCTCTGATCAGTGGTTGGCAGGACAAATACAGAGAAATCTGGAATTTATTTCCCAACCATTAAATGCATCTAAACAAAGACATTTCAGTATTGCTGCTCAAAAAACATGAAACATTTCAAACATTACATAAAAGCAATAAAAATTGCATTTAAAAAGGACAGATTTGCTTAGGAATATCATCTTATTAAAATGCCCTGACGACCCCCACTAAAACACATCATACATACATAGAAATTTCAGTTCATCATCTCTAAACCAAGTCAGAACAAATCATTTAATACCGACAGTCTGTTTAGGATCGTCTGGCCCCAAAACATCAAAGATCTGATAGCAATGAAACTACCGACTCTGTAGGCAAAAGGAAGGTTTAAGACTAACATTATCACCAAATAAAGGCGTTTTTATGTCAGGGTAGCAGTTTGATTCTAGATCGTGTGATAAAAGTAATTTCTGGTGCGTCATCCTCGTTTTGTTTTGCTCCTTTTCACAAATTGAACTTCCTGTTAGCGATGAACAACTTTGAATTTACAGAAAACAGCAAAACTCAGACTTGACCTTAGGCCGCCCTGCTATTTACAGACATTCACACATAATACGGGTGTTGTTCAGTTAAACACGACAGAAAACTGTTCCAAATATCAGCTGTTTTTTGTTTCGCTTCTGGACGTTAGCAACGCTTCAGTTAATCGCTGCGGAACAACAGTTGAGACTTTTATCTGACCTCGTTAGTGAACTGGTTTGTTTATTAAACCAGCTGTTTGCATCCAGACAGCAACATAGCATCGAGGTGAAACAGAAAAACACTCACATGATGTCCTAACGGGAAGATTTTCAGCAGATTTCATTGCGTTTCTTTGGCGACAAACACTACCGGAACCTCCGCTTAAAGCTGCTTCCGCTTTGGATTTTCAAAGTAAAGCTCGCCAGTTGATCATTATCACAAAACATCACCTAGAACAGCTTCGTCTTGTTAAAAAAACGTTTATATATATATATAATTTATGACCCCAGCTGTTTTCCAACCCCACTAGGTTTGGGCAACATATAATCTTTTGGGCGGCTATTAAAAAAATATAAAGCGCAAGAATAAAACCTTTTAAAAAAAAACAGGGTGCTGATGTTTCGTGTCTCCGCTCCCAAAAGGGTGATTC